>APFE030430362.1:0-12377 GCA_000404065.3 Pinus taeda | reverse complement strand
TTGGTAGAAGTATTACTCATCCTCATTGTTTTATAGAGATTAGACTAGTCAAATTAGGGTTTCCTAGGGTTACATGCTTTGATTTACTTTTAGTTCATTTTTGTCAATTAGCTTAGTCTCCTTTGAGCTAGCTTTCGTCCATCATTGATAAAGCTTCTTCTGTGAGCCTATAGAATTTGGCTTGAGCCCTAGCGGACTTGTGCCAGCTGACCAAGTGACAGCTGCGACAAGAGCTAGTACTTGTGCATATAGCACCGCCGCTTCCAAGTTTGTACGAACTACCGGGTTGATAAAATTAAGAGACAGGAAGCCCCAGGAGTTGTAGCATTATTGCTACAATATTGGGGCTCACCAGAGATGAGATAACATGAGTCAGTCCAACTCATGCCCCAAATTGACTTTTCACCAATTGATGTAAGTGTTTTGTTACCACTTGTCACGAACAAAATTCTACCATAACATAAACTAACTTGAAGACAACACTTCTCATCTTCCTTTTACATAAATGCTCTATGGATCTCCCTACTATACCTTCCCGAGACCAACGTCCCTTCTTGGTAGGTCTCTCCAACATACCATTAATCACACAATAGACACACAGTAGTAACTACTGCCTTCTATAAATCTCTCTAGTCTCAGTTATTGGTGTCCCTCTCACACTCGACCAATACAATCTTGCAGGTCTATTTTTTATCATATATTTATTTTTTGTTATTTTTTGTATTTAACTTTAGCACCATCCAAGAGTAACGAGTTAGTGTCCTTTGGATTTGATCTTTGATTTGAAATGAAGTTGGATTTGATGAAGCTGGGACCTATTTCTTTTCACACAGACAGTGTCCTAGTATTAAATGATAAATAACTAATTTAAGAAGTCTAACGCTAAGCAACAATGGGCTTATTCAAGTACATGAAATTGTGTTGATGTCTAGCTCTGATATCTTAGAAAATTTTAGCGGTTTGTTTGCTGCTTGTTTAGAGGATTTTGTCAAGTTTGAAATTTTTGGTTTGTTTTGGTCAGATTTTTTAGTCGCTTGACTCATTTCATGCATAGATCGACAAATCTAGTTTTATTTTTATAACTATTATTGTTTTCTTTATATATTTGTTGGTTTGAGGAAAGATATTTGATTTCCTTTCACTTTGTGGCATGATTTCAGCATCTTCACCTTTTAGAATATAGTAAAATTTTATTCTTATTTTATGTTTTCTTGGAAAAGAATTATCGATATTTGGAAAGGGAAATAAGCCATAGGTAGCTAAGCGCAGAGAAAAATGGTCTATGTACTAGGTTCATGTGCATTCATTGTAGGAGACCTATTGGCATGGGACCGACATTCCTTTTATGCAATTACACTTTGTCAAGGCGGCGCTGAGTTCGCTGACTTGGGAAGAACACTGACAGATGATCGTAATGCTAAGGAGATTATAATGTTGGTTTCAAAAGCAGGTTTGTGAAAATTGTTTTCACTAGTTCTTCTTTTGGTCATATTTACTACCAAATTTGTGTCTTACTGATTTTTTACATTTGTAATGACCTTGTGCAGAGTTGGTTTGAAGAGCTCGATGTTAGAGTGTGAAGACTCTCTACAAACCACAAGGACTACATTGTCTTGGAGGGCACTCGATGTTCTTGGTGTTGCTGAGTCTCTTCGCTTGAAGCGTAAATGGACACAATGGTATGGCCATAACATCACTTAATTTGATCCTCTTTACTAATCTCCTAATATCATTTCAATACATCAAATTGTTTTGTTTTCATCGAATTCAAAGATACATCAGTAATGTTATTTTGTCTTGGAAATACTAAATTTTTTTTTTTTTATATCACCTAGTTTGAGTTGTTCTTTGCAACTACCACTTGATCCTTTAACAAGCATTTGAAATTCAAAGCGTAATAAATCTCTTTTAGTTTTTTTTGAGAAGAAGATTTCTACAAGCCAATGAATATTATTATGATTAAACTAGATGTTGCACTTGGTACCATAGGCCTTGTAAAAGGGTTATACTCCATTTCAGTCTATGGCAATAGACTAATTTGTAATTGCTCCATGTACCCACATATGATATAATATTTTTCATTGTGGCTCGCTGAATATACAAAGAGAAAATTGCTTAACAATATTGCTTAATTTGACAACAATTTTACTTTTATCTGATACAAGAGTGGAGGTAGTCTTAGATTTTACCTATTTCTTAGTAGTTTTTCTCCTTTGGCAACAACATCATCCTTCAACAAATACATTCCAGCTTGTACAAAGGAAAGTTGATGTTTAGTAGAGGGCCCATAAGAGATCCTCTAATGGAGGCACAGTAGTTGAGTAGGATCACTGGATGAAGCACATGTATGAATGTATTGTTTTCAATTAGGAAGTCATAGTTATGCATGAATGTCTATTTTGTGAATGGTGCAGTTTTCTAAGTGTGTTGGGTGCATGAGTTCATGCGTTCAGTCTACCCTACTGGGTCTTGTATTTGAAGCAGTGTTATCCACATGTGATGGTGATATCCACTAGGTTCATTACAGTTAGGGATATCTGATGAAGCCAGATTCAATGGTTCAAGTCCTATAAAAGCTAGATTGACGAATTACAAAGAAATGATTGGACACACATCTCACTCAAAAATGATGACTCAAAATCCCTATGGAACCTTCTGATATGTTGTTATGGATAGTGCTTACCTGTGAATTTATACCTCTACAACTTCAGCCGAGTTCTGTAGGGGGGGATTATAATTTCCTCTAGTGCTAATTCCCCCTACTACTTGACCTCATGGAAGATATGCTCAGATAGTGGAGCGCGAGGCTTGAGGTTGGGTGAGGTGCTTTTTATTCACACATGTGAACCCTTAAAAATGTCATTCCTAGGCTAGGGTGGAACACTATATCTAGAATATGTTTCTTGCTAGTTTTACACACTTACCTCATGCTGTCCCCATGTTGTTCTGGCACTTCCTCTCATTCTGAGGATGGTATCCAGTGTAAACCCAAATTATTTGGGGTACGAGGTAATCAAAAATACATTCATTAAGAGGTCAATATGTCACTTGTGAGAATGTTATCCCTCCTGGGTGTGGAGGGATAACATTCCCCCTCAATTGCTTGGGTTAGACCCAAATGACTAAAATGCTTTTTGCAAAATATATCTTGAGAAAACGCAGGGAACTTTGTCTCATTCTTAGGATGGCACCTAGGCTTAAGAAAATTCCTTAGGGCCAAAGGCCATATCAACATGTCATTGGTGGGAATAACACCATTGTAGGGAGGATAACAATCATTCCACCTAACCAGTGGAGCTAGACCCAATTGACGTTAGATGTGTTTGCAGTTAGACAAAGGTGTAGGAATTTTGGAAATGAGTTTTTTGGTGTTTTTGGATGCATCACTGTTTGTAGTGCTCAGGAGCACGAGTTTTTCAAAGATCTAGGTTTTGTACCCTAACCTGTATATTAGCTGTGGGGATAAAAATATTATTGGCCTATTGTAGTGTGGCCTGCATCATCTCACCAATGAGTTTCTCTTTGGATACTGGTAAAATAGATGGAAACCTGTATAAGTAACATGATCAAGTATACCATGTTTAAAAAAAAATATTTTTCCACATTTGCTAAGGATTTGCACCATTGGTGTAGATGGATTGTGGTGATTCTAGTTCTTCAAGACTATTGAACAAAAATTTATTTGGAAATTAAGTTGTTTACGATTGTCAAATATGCCTGATCATTTGAAATTATTTGCCATCTATTGTTACTGACAGGGTATTTTATAATATTGTGCAATATAGTTTTCTATGCTTTATAGCGCAAGTATTTACTTGTTATGTTGATGTGTAGAGGATATGATATTCAAGTGGTTTTTATGCTGATTTTGATGATAAAATCTCAATGGTGATGGAACCCTTTGAATCATTCAAGGTTCTAATGGTGAACTGTGAAAGAGAACGCTTATTTTGGATTCTAACCACAAAAATTTTCTCAAAAGTCTAGCACATAGAAAAAGGTGAAATGTTGTATATAAATGATGTTTGCTTCTGAGCAAGAAGTCTTGTTAAAATTTACAATATGATATATACTAGTGACTCTATTTTTGAAGCACCTTTTTTTATTGTGAGGCATAGTTTTTTTCCAGTTATATTTCAAAATTTAAACCTGCTTGTTCTTGATGGTTTTACAAAGGCTTTTAATGACATTGTATCCTTTTTGAATTAATGCTAGGGGTGCCTTGTTGAGAATAAGGGTATATTCTATGATATTGATGCCTTTTCTTCAATGGATTTCATGAACCATATGTTTGCATTGATGATGAAGTAACTCCATGATTATCTTGATCTACATGGATAGCTCATTGTTGGTGTTGTTTGCTCATGGGTAGCACTGCATTTTCGAACTCTTTGGATTAATGATGGAGATGATCCCTGCTCATTGCTTCATGTGATCCTTTGCTTCTTCAGAAGAGGTTGGTTAAGTAGTTGATCATTGTTTTGCCACCTTAGATGTAGCATTCTCTTGTTTGTGTAAGAAATTATGCCTGAATTTAGGTTCTTACATTGTTTCATTGGTGATTGAAATGTCTTCTTGCTAAAGTTTTTTTGGTTATGATCAAGTTTTGTGAAGTTTTAACTGCGTTGACCCTCTTAGTTGCTTTGTGGTTAGGTGCATTTTCCATGTCTTGAGCCAACAAGAATTGATCTTCTCTCAGTGAGGACAAATATTATCTTTTTTCTTTGGAATATGATCAAAGGATGTCTGGTAACAATTTTTCTTAATGATGACAACTTTGTTGTTTGTTTCTTTGTTTTTATGCCACCATGTTCCCTCCCTGAAAATGTTGTGCCTGGAGCCTAGTAGATGCATCACTGCTCGTAGTGCTCAGGAGCATGAGTATTTCAAAGATCTAGGTTTTGTACCCTGACCCGTATATTGGTTGTGGGGATAAAAAGATTATTGGCCTATTGTAGCATAGCCTGCATCATCTCACTAGTGAGTTTCTCTTTGGAGACTGGTAAAATAGATGGAAACTTGTATAAGTAACACGACCAAGTATACCATATTTAAAAAAAAAAAAATTGCCACTTTTGCTAAGGATTTGTACCATTGGTGTAGCTAGATTGTGGTGGTTCTAGTTCTTCAAGACTATTGAACAAAACTTTCTTTGGAAATTAAGTTGTTTACGATTGTCAAATATGACTGATCATTTGAAATTCTTTGCCATCTGTTGTTAGTAAACATCAATGTAACAAAGAATAGATCCAAGAAAAAACAAGAGAGCACTTACCTTTTAAATCATTCCATCTACCCACATCACTTCAATATCCCTGTTTTTTGAGACCTATAATATTCTCAATCAAGGATAAATCTGATTCTTCGATATCCATACCTACTTTAGCCTTACACCTTCTTGAAGACCCTTGCTAGAAAATTTGCTCTATAATTTTGGTCTCATTTACACATTTTGGCTTCAGTTCAATTTCTTTATCATCACCAAACTAATCCTCAAAGGCAGACCAGCGTTAGTTTTTTGTCTTTTTCTCAAAGATCTTTGTTCTGAAGATAGTTCTGTTCTAATACAGTACTCAAGTTTTGGCTCCATTTCACAAACTTTCTCAATGTTTGAATCATTTTCTATTTTCATACAATTCTCAAGTGTTGAGATGTTTTGACACACCTTATCATCAACTGATGATTCAACAACACTAGACACTTCTAGTAGCTCTGCAACAGATGCCAGTCGAATAACAATTTCCCCAATACAATAATTGTAATCTTGGTGCTCAATTAGCTCAATTGTAATCGTAGCGCTAAGCTTTTATCTAAATTCAGTGACTGAAAAAAAATAGAATGGGTGTGGAGGGTTTCTAAGGTTGAAAAGGAGATGTCAATATGGTGTAATATATGGTTATCATCAAGGGGGGTAAGTTAGTGCTGGTGAAATCCCTAGTTGAAGCCATCCTTGTGTACTGAGTATTTTTTTCCTTTATTCCCAAATAGGTCTGGAACAGGTAAGAAGACTTAGTTTCATATTCCTATGGGCTGGGGACAAATAGAAAAAAGAATATTCCTTGGGTCTCATGGAAAAAAAAAAATTGTTCCTAAAGAGCTGTGAGCATGGGACATTTAAAATCTCCATTTCTTGGAAAGAGCCCTAGCTGATAAATATGTCTAGAGAATTATAGAAGGGAAGGGCTTATTGAGAAAGGTGGTGAGTTGGAAGTACATACACTGTACAGCCTCTGTCTATTGAGGATTATATAAGATCTCCAAATAAATCCTGCAATAAATCTTCAGTGATTTGGAAGGCGGTGATGTTGGCCTTTCCGCTGATTGGAAGACAGTAGGTTTGAACTTTGGAAGGTTGGGGGTGGCAACAACACAAGGCAGGGGGATGATCCTTGGCTACTTATAACCCATAATCCTTCTTTATATTCTCCCTTTGACATAAAATGTGTGCTCCCATAGCCCAAACATGATAAGGCACTGGTCTTGCCTTTCGTCCACCACCTCAAAACATAGATCCATTTTTTTTCCTTTTTTGTTTTCATTTCCATGCAATAACAATACTTATTTTTCCACACAGGAAACGCTTGATGTGCCATTGTTATACATTTTTGGAGCTTTCATTCCAACAACAATGATTGCAGTGCTTTATTATTTTGATCATAGCATTGCATCCCAACTTGCCCAACAAAAGGAATTCAACTTAAGAAAACCTTCTTCATACCATTATGACTTCTCTTAGGATTTTTGTATGCAAATTACCTCAGTATATATATATAATATATATATATATATATATATATAATATATATATATATATATATATAGAATATATATATTATTTAGAACTATGTTGTAATGTTTGTCAGAGTTCATGTTTAGTTTCAACTGTCACTGTCTACCCTATTTTGGAAGAGCTCTTGCTCTCCTGAAGACATCTTGATCTAACTATTCATTCTTTGTTTTCACCTATATAAAAAATCTCTAGTGGATTCATAGATTTTCCTTTTATTGTGGCAGACTATTTTATGTGGTCTTGTTGGCATACCTCCTTCAAATGGTGTTATTCCTCAATCTCCCATGCACACGAAAAGCTAAGCTACCCTCAAAAATCAGGTACCAATATATTGGAATTATCAATTGCAACCTCTCAGGGCAAAGACACAATTCAGACATTAACAAGTACTTTTGTTACAGTTGGTGCTTAGCAAGTTAATGACAACAATCCGGAAAAGTATGCAGAAAAATTCAACCAGAGGGAAATTATACGGAAACATGCAAGAAGCCTATGAGCAAATGCAGACCCCATTGGTTTATCAGCCTCCACCTGCCTTGGTAATGGTCTTACTTTTGAGTTTGGGTGTTTCATTTTATCTAATTTTCCTCTCCCTTTATTTATTTGTCTTGTCATGTCCCAACCATTTGTGCAGGCACTTAAGGAATTGAAAGAGACCATAATTAAATTGGCCGCAAGTACTAGGAATATGGATGCCCCAATTGATGAATCAATTTTTAATGTTGACAAGGACGTGGATGACCTGTTTCCTGTTGAGGTGAAAGAACAAGGATTGAGTAATTTGTTGCAATCTCTGATGGTGGCTAGCTGCCTTTTAGCAATGCCCATCATTAGAAATATCCCAACTTCTGTTCTTTGGGGTTACTTTGCCTTCATGGCCATAGAGAGTTTGCCAGGAAATCAATTTTTGGAAAGGATATTGTTTCTTTTCACTGCTCGAAGCCATAGATACAAGTATGAAATTTATTCAAACTATAATGTGATTGAATTTAATGTTTGTAATATAGTTTTCAAGGTTGATCAATGTTGAAATGATGGTTACAGAGAACTTCAGGAGTATCATGCTACATTTCTTGAAACGATGCCTTGCAAGACAATTGCCACTTTCACCATTTTCCAGACATGTTATTTGTTGGCATGTTTTGGTATCACATGGGTGCCTATAGATGGTGTTCTCTTCCCACTACTGATCATGTTGTAACTTGTTAGTCCCAGCGAGGCAGTATACCCTTCCCAAGTTTTTCAAAGGAGCACATCTTCAAGAATTGGATGCAGCAGAGTATGAAGAATCCCCTGGAATGCCATGTGATATAACAGTGAGTGCAAGACACATATCAAACAAATTTTAAAAATATTACTCAATTCTATTTCATAAGCCCTGTAGCATGAACAATAATAAATTGAACTGTAACATATATTGATTGCAGGAAGTTGGCATTAAGGGGTTCGGACTAGGAAGCATGGGAACATGTGCAAATGATGGTGAATTTTTGGATGAGATGATTACACAAAGTCGTGGTGAGGTCAAACACATATAGTCCATGGATAACTAGCTCGAGTGATTGCACACCAATTCATGGATCTGAGTTTGCATTAAGTCCCAAAATTGTAGAAGCTAAACAAATATATAGCCTCCGTATAAGTGAGATCAGATAGACACATAGCCCACACAGAGGGGCAAAGCATTCGGGCATTCCCTTTGTTCGTTAACGAAAAAATATGACTCCAAGTGTATCTGGTTTGAGGCCACATAAACCAACTTCCAATTAGGTGTTTGGAGTCTAAATCCTCAGCCACTAATCTTTCCCTTCACTGAGCATATCTTATGTTGAATAGTACATATTTTGTTGGCTTATCATTATTTAATCATTGTGCCATAAATCACTCAGTTGTATTTGGTGTGTCTTCACAAAGAACCTCTATCCATCTCAGAGGACAGGGTAGACCATATAGTGCATTTAAAAAAATGTAATGGAACTCGAGCTTGAAGTATTTATGTTTTCTTGAAGCATGAAATCTATTATATCAGTCTTGTGGTTCTATAGACCCTGGGCATGCCAAATAAGCATGGTGGTATTAAAGGGTCCTGTGAGTGGTTTGAGCTTCATAGGAAGTCATCCTTCTTCTACCAGTAAGATCTTAACCACAAAATTTGTAGCCTTTAATGTTTCATTGAAATAAAAAATGTGGAAATTAAACTTGACAAATGAAAGGAAAAATGGTAAGGCTTACAATATTAGAACTTTTGTAAATGTGGCGGGGGTTTTCTGTAATCAACGATGACAATGGCTCTTTTCAACTCTCAAAATCTCTGTGAATTCGTCTATCCAAAGCCTAATCCCGCATGAAGTTCAGTGACATCCAATGTGCCATCAAGATTGGGGTTGCTGAACCTACTGTCGAAGTTGGAGCTGCTAAAATGACCAGATCTGGAAACCTGGACGACTCCTCTGACTGTTGGTCTTCCTCAGTTGGAATGTCACGCTGGACGAGCTTCGATTGGAGTTAATGAAGCGGATCTGCAAAGGAAGGACCTGCGGATCGGGCGATCAACTTTTTGCTCAGCGGCTGCAGCAGATGGAGATGGAATCATCGATATTTTGGATTTTGAGACGCTGTTGCAATTTTGTTCAGAGAAGTACCCATCGATGAGTCTCAGTCTCCCCTTTTTTGAGAGGATTTCTAGATCAAATATCTGCGGCATAGTAATGCAGCCCAGCGAAGGGGAGGTCTAGTTAATAACCTCGGATCTCTGGACTGAGAAGTGTCATTTGAAGAAGAGCTTCCAAGGGCTAGATCGAAGTTTTTTCACAGACGGGCAACTAGATCTTGGGATTCGAGTAGAACCAAAGTATGGATCTGGGAACAAATCAAATTCTTTTACCATGGATCCCTATTCAGACGCAGAGGATATCCTCAGGCAAGGCAGATCCAAAGCTATGTTCATGAGATCAAGGTTTTAAACAGATCAAATACGGATTTGGATGGCTCAGATCTAACACGAATCGAGCTAGCCCAGATTGCCAGATCTCATTTTCAAATCTTTGTTAAGACACCACAAGGAAACACAACCGTGATCTGGACTTATGATAGCGACAGGGTTTTAGATCTAAAGAACAACATTGTCATTGAGACTAGCTACTCGGGTGAGAAACAACACCTATTAAATGAGGGTAAATCGCTGCAGGATTGCATAACCATGCAAGATTACAACATCAAGTCAGGCTCTACAATCATTCTCAATATGAGATTATGAGGAGGTGTCGAAAGCTTTGGAACTAGCTCACAAAGCAAAGGGTCTTTCAAGGAAGTAGTGAAGGGCAAAGGGAAAAACCCCACAGCTGTCACTGAACCCCCGGGGCAGTACATTGTAGATCAAATTCCAGAGAGCCCATCTATCTCCATTGATATACCAAAGGTAAATGATACATATTCAGAATTACAAAAATATGCAGTTATTTGTAGATTTATTGGCTTTTGGCCCAGAGCTGATGTATTGTATCAATGGATCCATACGGTCTGGACAAAAGTTGTGAAATCTTCCTATACCCTAAGGGGTTTTTTATAGTACGATTTCACATAGAAGAAGAAAAGGAAATAGTCCTCAACCAAGGGCCATGGTTCTAGGGTAGTGCTGGACTATTTATTACCCCTTGGTTTCCCAACTTTGATTCCAATACCATGGTGGTATCAAGGATGCCAGTATGGGTTAGGTTGCATAACCTCCCTTTAAATTTTTGGCATCAAAAGGCTCTAACAGCTATTGGAAATACCTTGGGGAGAATTTTAAAGATAGATGTAAAGAGACATCTAAAAGGAATATTTACTTTTGCCAGAATATGTGTCTAGGTAGATCTCAGCCAAGGACTACCTGAAAGCATAATTCTGAATTTCAATAATACACAGTGGAAACAATCCTTGGACTATGAGAACACAGCACTCAGATGTCGGGGATGTCAACAAACAGGTCATGTGTACAATGTGTGTCCAAGCAACAACAAGAGCAAGCAACAACAAAGGAAGCCAAAAGGATGGCAGAATATAGAGGATGCATTAATGAAGGTAGCTATAGCAACGAAAGAAGAACACAATGCAACAAACGATAAAACTCAAGACAATAAGGATAAAGAGAACAATTTGGAAAAGGAACAAGAACTCCAGCTGGAAATAAGTGGTACTAAACGAATTCACAGCCCTGAAGGATCGGATTCAGATAAGGAATAGCCAATGAACACAACGGAAAACCAACTTGCCATTATTGACTCCACTCACAACACTAATGGTTGGCGAAAAGTGGAGAAGAAGAAGGGAAGGAAAGCTTAGGTTAGCTGGAGTTTTTGTTATTCTTTTGCATTCCTAATATTAGGAACAACACATTTTTTGTTTTCTTCTTTTAGGTAGGACTGTATCCTATGGGCTCTATGATCTACTTTCATACAACCAAATTGAATGCTTAATGCATATGCTATGTAACTTTTTATTTTAATAAAAAGTTCGTTTTTTTCTTTGGAAAAAAACAAATCTTTTGTAAATGTTTAGCCATTACCTTCAAAAACTAACCAAGGGCAATGTTAAATGATCAAGGATATGTTGAGATGGAAATATCTATTTTTCATGACAGTAAAATATTTAGATAATGGAAATAAAGAATATGTGCATTCAAGTTAAATTAGATTTATCTTGAATGGTTGGGAAGATTTGTTATTATCTTTAATAATTTAAGTCTTGTAAAGCAAATTCAGATTCCACATTTTATTTTGACATATTTAATTTTCTTTGCAATCGTAAAACATTACAAATTTTATTCAAAGTATGTGCAGTTACTATTTCAATGTTATATATCCATGCTTTCAATGAAGTCCCTCCATGATTTATCTCTGGTCTGTGTGGTCGATGGCAACAAACTTGAAGAAAAACAAGGAATATGAAGCCATATACAAGGAATATGAATCCTGTGTGTTATGTTAATTTATGAGTAGTTTTATGCTCGGCAGTATAATCTGTGGGAAAATTGGCTACAATATTCAATAGACAGGACATTATGAGTTTCTCAATTTGTGCTATTATATGCTATGGATTTTCTAACCGATATATTGAAAACGCGGTCTGCACTTGCCATCTATGCCTGAGTTCTGCAGCGGTTTGTTACTTTCAAGCCATGCCTAATGTCATATTGCTTGTTGTAACTTCAATGTAGAGAGCTAACCAGGAAGGCATTGGGTCATTCATAGAGGATGCTTAGGCCTGATTCCAGGATTTTGAAAATAATTGTGATTTCCATTACTAGTCATAGCAATTGATAGAAAGTTGGGATATTCATGAGTGTGAATTTATGTTTGTATGTTTACATACTTTCTTATGAATTAACTAATGCTCAGTCGCAGTAGACATTGGACAAGTATATTTGTATACTTCTGTTTTAAACTGAAACAAATCCAGGGTTGAAAGGAATGGATTGATTGCACTAGTCATCCTTCTATAACTTTCCAACATAGGCTAGAGTAAACAAATTGTAATTTGGGTAATTTTTCTAACTGCAAACAGGAACATACTTGTGTATTGGTAGGGTGGTTACGAGGTCCCTAGA
>APFE030430359.1:97027-136272 GCA_000404065.3 Pinus taeda | reverse complement strand
TTTGGAGCACACCATTCCTCCATTCCTTCACCTGCACCAAGTGTTCAATGTGGACCGTCATCGACCATGCTTCCCACCATTACTGGACACATCAGACAGTGCAGAACAAGTCCAGCAGATGGAGGAACTCAACGCAATGGGGACCATTGCTTCCTAAGGGGGGAGGAATGATCCAGGTGGATGTTGGTGGCCACCCACCTATCCCATTTGGACACCCACAATTGTCTCTTTCAGCTTTTTCAGTTTCCTAAATTGTAGCACAGTTTACTATTTTTAGCAGTTTTTCGGGTCCTGAACTTCCGGAGCCGTTTTGAGGCCCTAAACGACGTTTTTTGGGAAATCTAGGGACAACATGGGTCCATGGACCGATGTTTCCCTTCCCAAAGTGGTATTTCTCGGATAGATCTTTCTAACGAGCCATCATACGCGTCAAACGGAGATCGTATGCCAAAGTTACGACCCCGGGAAATTGATGTACCAACTTACCCCCAAACGGGGCCCACAGTTTGGCGTTTCATCTCCTAGGGTTAGGTTTTGGAATGTGAAGGGTTTTCATTGTGTCCCAAACAATAAAATAGGCCTCCGAGCCTCATTATAACACAGTTGAGAGGCATGTAGTCACCACATCTCTTCTCAGAGATAAGCTACCATCGCCCTAGCTGGTTTATTTCCATTTCTGGTTGTAAGCATATTTCGGTATTTTCCATTAATGAAATGAAGCATTATTTCCGCTGCATCTTTATGTATATGGTTATCTCTGTAATTTGTTGCGTTCCTATTTAAATCCGGATCAAAATTCTTCTTGTTGCAGTTCTAGGTGAAATAAACAGGCTCAAGGAATGGCAGAAGGAGCAATTACAGGGTGCTGAAAAGAAGAATCATATCATTGCTCACTTAAAGATGAAGGCAAACAAAGCACATGAAGCTCCATGGAATGAAGGAACATTCCAAGCCCCCTTAGAGCATGTT
Organism: Pinus taeda; assembly: GCA_000404065.3. Classification (NCBI taxonomy): domain Eukaryota; kingdom Viridiplantae; phylum Streptophyta; class Pinopsida; order Pinales; family Pinaceae; genus Pinus; species Pinus taeda. The sequence continues at coordinate 135,303 of APFE030430359.1, read as the reverse complement.
TGAAGAGATGCTTAAAAGAAAAATCTTTCAAAGGACAAATTGAAGTGAAAGACAAAAGAAGATTGAAGGTGGTGTTGTTCCAAGAAGTTATGTTGAAGTCATCAAGTACAAGGAACATCAAAGGACTGATCCACCTCCAAGAGTAGATCATGAAGGCAAGACATTTCATTCAGGTACACTTGTATATTTTCAGAGTATTGTTTTTCATGTACTAACTTTGGACATAAGGTTAGGGATTGCAAAGCTTATGACAAGGATGAGTATCAAGGTTATTATCAAAACCCTAGAAGCAAGTTTGTAGGAACGCAAGACAGATATCCAAATCGCATCATCAATAGAGAATATACATCAGTTGTTCCATCATTCCATATTGGATGCTTTAAATGCCATAACTATGGACATATAGCTCTTGATTGCAACTACATGATGGAATCTTCCATGAAGGAGAGCTCTAATATTGGGTACAAGAAGGTTTGGAGAAGAAAACAAAAGCAAGAAGATTAGGTGAATGAAGAAATCTCAAAGGTCATGCTCTCAAGATTTGTAATGTTGCAAAACCAAGATGAATCTACAGGAACAAAGGAAGATATCAAGGTTTAGAATGATCTTGCAGCAAAGCAGGTTCATAAATCATTCTAAACAATTCGACTTGAACCTAGTGTTGTGAATGTTGAAGAGGGGGAGTCTAAGTAGCAACATCTACAAATTTGAAGATCTATCCTTCGATAATTGGATTTGGAAATGAGGATTCTCAGTGATTTGATGTCTTGTATAAGATTGGTTGATTACTTCATGGGACAATTCAGTGATTGAATATTTCAAGTATGTGTTCAAGCAAGAATAGGTATTGCAACAGTCATAAAGAAGTTGTCAGAATAGTGATCAACATTATAGGCAGATTTGTCAACATTGTGTTCAGTTGAGTATCAGGTTTGATAAGCAAAGTCATAGATTAGTTTGTGGCACTTTAAGATTGAGATTAGGAAGAATTGAAGGACTCATTGAAGCATATTGATAGGTGGAATCAGAGTGGCATGCTATGTGAGGCACAACAAGACAGGGGGAGAGAATCTGTGAAGGGGAGAAAGGAAAATTGTAGGAAGACACAGGGAGATATTTTGTCAGGGGGAGTTACCCTTTGCCATTGATGTCAAAGGGGAAGAGAAATCAGGAGAGGAAGATTAGAAGTATGGAGACAAGGGAAGAAACAATCGCAGGGGGAGTCACTGTGTTGCCATCAATGATGAAGGGGGAGATTGTTGAATGGTGTTGTCATTGATGCCAACATCAATATTTGAATGCTCTTAATATACATTGTGGGTTGCATTAATTGGAAGCTTCAATGAACAAGAAGCCCTAGAAGGAAGAGAAGGAAGCCCAATAGTTAAGAAGCCCCTCTGGTGTGATCAAGATGCCCCACATTTGATGAAGCAATTGAATGGGAAGATCAGTGAATTTGCAAACAATACCATCATAAGATGATAGTACTTGTCATGCCATTTCTATCGATAGGTGGCATGAAACGTGTTTCCTCTCGGTTTAGGAGATATGCTTATTTGAGGTTAGTATGCCCTAACTGCATGGGCCATTTCACCCAAAGCCAACAAAATCAGAATGACAGGGATTCCCAACATATGTCATAATGCAAGTGTTAAAATATCAGTTAAAAAAATTGTCACATAGTCAACCCTAGCATGGTCATATGGACCATAGCGCAAATGTCTATGCCATGAAGCGGAGCACTGGCAATGTTGGTTATTGAACAATTCTTTTTATGGTCCTATTGGTTGGTTCTCGGATATGCAGTTGTGAATGTCGTGGCATGAAAAAAGTTTAAACAATTGTCATATTTGTTGGCTGAGTGTGTTTGTCACATGCATCAAGATTTGATGGAAAGTCAATTTTCAACTCTGTAACTTCAAGCATTATTTCATGGTCAGCCCCTCCACTGTCTGTGACCATCAATATTATATATATAGTGCATCAAGGGGTAGAGATATGGCAAGCGTAATCATTTGAAAAGCAAATTATATCTGGTCTGCGGTTGAGTTCGTTCAGTTCCAAGTGAACGACATATTTTGGTTATGAACTAATGAAGGTATTTTGTTGTGAATGTCTGGCTACAATTGTATACATTGGTCTGCGGTGACATATGACGTCCGGTGGTACGACTGATACAAGGAAGCTTGATGGTATGAAATTGTGATGACATGGGTGATACACACTCTTCAGTCGTTGAGTGATACATATTATGTTGTTCTCAGTGATAGGGTCTATTATCATCAATGATTGGAACTGAGACTTTATGCCCATGTTAAAGTTCACTCTTTGCAGACGTATGGAACTCCATTTGTGTATAAGAAAAGTTTGTTGTAGAATATGTTGGTTTAATGGAAAGAAATCAAGTTGGAGAAACAACAGGCTCTGGTCTGAGTTTTTGATATGCCAAGGAGCTCTATTTTGATATGCTCATATTTTTTTTGGCTCGATTCATGATTGGACATTGAGTTGTGACAAGGAACTATTTGATAAAGTTCTAAGTCCAACGTTTGTCAACATCTATTGTTGCAATAACCTCTGTGGATCTGCTATTAAATAACCAAGTTCAGAATCTTTTAGAGGCAATGGTGGTGCACACCTATGGCATGTGATTTATTGCAGAGATAAAATGAATGCAGCTGTAGATCAATTTGATCTCTCATCTGCTTATGGAGTAGAGCTAATCATTGACCCATGCGATAAGCCTGAATGTGACCACCTGTAGTGATGAGTATTGGCCGAGTTAAGTATGTGCACATAGCTGATGTGTTAACATAGAAAGGCAGCCTGTGGTTCGAACGAGTGGAGTGTTGGAAGTGCGTGCGATCTGAGTCAATAGGGTTTACATTAAATTGATGAAGGCTGAGTGGTTTGCACAGAGGTAACATGAGGTCTGAGCTAAGCTGTATGTTGGTGTGATTTAGAGGCTAGTGCGCACAATTAGTAGAATGAAGATTGATGTTTGAGCTTAAATATACTAGTGCGTTGTGATCATGTACAGTGCTGGAGCGTTCAAATGGGTGCATTGTCTATTCATGTTGTAGGGTGTGCTACAAAGGACTGAGTAATCAATGAGTGCATTGTCATGTTATTGCTGCTAGGGTTTATTTGAATAAGGTTTGTAGAACAGAGTATTATTGTAGCTTCCATATTTGCTAGGGTGTTTGTTCTACTACTAAGAGTGTATCGCTGAGTGCAATGCCTTGATGCTAACGTTATATAACTGGGTATGTATGCTACTGCTGGGATATACTGCGCAAAAGTAAATTGAGGTCAGAGTATTTGCTGCTAGGGTTTTGAAGTATATGCAAATGATGAAGAGTGTTGTTATGACCTATCGCTGTTGTTGAGTCAGAGATCAGATTGTTGTTACAAGTTGCTAGGGTTTGTGCCACTGAGATTAGAGAGACAATTTGCCTTGTGATTTTATGATTTTGTGTTTTTCAAGTTAGCAGTTGAGACAACTTAAGGTTGGACATAGGACAAACTTGTGGCACATTGGATTGTGCATGTGGGCAAGAGCTAGCAGTGACATGATTTCGTAGAATTGACAACAGTGACGGCAAAAGCATTGACAAGCAATATTGTAGCAACTTAATAGAAGCAAAAGCAATGGCATTAGGGTTATTGATAGTAGGGTCTGGACAATGATCATAGCAGTAGTTGTATTGTACTATAATCAAAGTGTTGGGAAGCATGTTTAGCATAATCAATCTTATTCTTTTATCTTCTATCTTAAGTGTGGTAGTGTGGTGCAAGGCGGAGGTGGAAGTCTTCTTTAGGTTGGAGCCTGAGAACACTTCAAGGTGGTAGGGCAGCGAATTGATGGTACAGGGTGTTGGAGTTGATAAAACCAAGGTGTCGAAGCATCCTTTCCGTTAAAGCTGGTTAATAAGGGGATTGGAGCCTCCTTCCAGTTGTCGCTGGAGAATCTTGGAAGTTGGAGCTTCCTGCTGGTGTAATTTTTAAGACATATTAAAAAGCGTTTGGTGGTTTTTCTCCTGGAAGGGTTTCCACCTAAAAATCTCGTGTACTGTCTATGGTGTTATGCATTGTTGAATGGTGTTGTTGACTGTTTTATGTTTACATGATATGTTTTAAAATTGTTAAAAAGTGCCCAATACTGATTCACCTCACCCACCCCCTCTCAATGTCGCTGAATATTCCAATACTGCTCAACAGATTGGATTGTTGCTGGCATCACAGCTGTGTCTTCATCTCCATGGCCTGAGTAGCTTGTTCCTGTCTATTACTTCCTCAGTAGTCTGACCAGTCTGGTTTTGGCCATTACAATCCTACAACATCATGGAAGTTAAAAGATAAAGGCAACAAATGGTGTAACCCTGCCATGAATAGTCTTTTAGTATATATTGTTAAAAATGTGTGATTTAATCTTAAACGGTTTTGATATCTAGGGACAAGAGATGCGTTGCTGTTTGTTAGCTTTTAAGCCATGATGGGCAATACATATCTGCAAAAGCAGGGACAATGTGTGTCTGCTAGAAAAAAGAAGTAGAAGAGTTAGATTGCAATTCCTTTGATATGTGCATGCTGTAGATCCTGTTAGTTCTGGTTATTTGGTAAAGAAAGAAAAGGCAAAAGTTTATATTTAAAGCCTGATCAAAGCTAACACCTTGTGCAGCTTTCTATATCTTCAACTTCTTTATCACCACACGGATAATATATCCAAGGAGAAGCTGGCCGAAGTCTTTACTCGGAGGAGAATTAAGAAGTAAGTATAGAGTTGAAGAGATCAATGAACAGAGAAGTTCTGTATGTATTCAACCATTGATCATCTAGAAGGGGCTTTACCGTTAGTAATCTTGAGAATATCTGTTGGTCCTTTTTGAGGATTGGCATCTGCAGTGATGATTTAAGGGATTCATTTGAGTAAAGTGTGAAAGGAAGTGCTTAAGCTCTTATCTTCTCTCCCTTCCTAATGCTAATCTGGAGAGCATCTGTTGGTCCTTTTTTCAGGATTGGCATTCGCAGTGATGATCTAAGGGATTCATTTGAGAAAACTGTGAGAGGAAGTGCTTTAGCTCTTTCCTCCCCCCGCTTGGTAATCCCAGCTGCAATATTTGGTTTCTGGGCTTTATCAAAACATTACTTTGGTGAATCTTTTGACTTCCAGGTAGTGTTTTCTTGAAATCCTGTTATGTTATATGTTGATGGTTTTTGTTAGATGTCAGAGAAAATGACGTTTTGTATCACTTAACTACATTCATTCTGTACAGCTGTTGAGAAGCTTGTATGGTGTTTTATTGGGAGTTCAAACAATCAGTGTTATGTTTTAACTTTTACCACTATCATATAGTTCCTTTCTTTTTGCAATGTATCAGATGGCCTCTGAAGTTTTTGAGCATATATCCGCAGATATAACTTAATGTCCCATTCTTTCCTATGGGTTACTCTTTCATGTCACTCACTGTGTCTTTAGAATTTTCTTTGAAGTTTGACCTATCATCCATTTTCCCTGTATTCTTATCATTCACAATTGGCTTCTGCTAAAATTTGCATCTGATGGTTTCTGTCTGATTTTATCCTTTTCGATTTTCTTTGTTTAGCTTAAGGAGATTTTTAGTTATAAATCTTGGAGGGCATCTTCGTAAGGAGAAGTGTCTTTTTGTAATTGCATATTCGCAGACATGCTTGAATTTTGTGTTTAGATTAGGTTGATGCTTCCTGTATCGAAGTCCACATACGGAAAATAATTAAAAGCAATTTTCCTTTGACTAAAGGCTGGTCATTTAATAGTGTTTTACTGGTTTCAGCTTGCTCCAGCAGTTCTTGGGTTATTTGCATACAAAGGTGCAGCACTGGTTCAAGCTTATCGGGACAATGAGGATTTGCTGGTCATTTTTCCCAAAGATGAAGAAATTTAGACGGTTAAAAGCATTGACGGAAATCTGTTTATCATATTGACAATAGGTATTTATACAACCACCATTTCAAAGTAAAACTAATAATTATTTAACAGGAAGTCAATCATTTTACTGTTATCGAAATTAGTCTTATTAACAGGAAATCAAACATTCTACTGTTATCGAAATTAGTCTTCCCATCAAGTTCTTTGTAGTGGCAATATGTTCACTACATTGGGAAATTGTATTTTTATGCCTTAACATGTGTATGTAGAGACTACAAGTGATGTTCCGGTATGTGAGATAGATTGACCACTCGCAGTTTATCTGTCAAGTTTTTAGTAATTATATGTGCAAGGAGGCAATGGGCATATCTAACATGTTGCGATAAAAGGATTTAGTGTATTGAATCAAGTTGTTTATGTAAAGACTTTTCTATCTATCCTAGCTTCTCAATTTTCTTTATTTCTATATTCTTATACTATAATGTTGTTGCCCTCATGATGGAATTTTTTATTTTGTTTGCATTAATACTCTTCAGATGGAGACTCGAACAATTTTGCTCTCTACTTCAGACTTAAGAACCAATCATCTGACCGTTGTACAAGACAATAAAAGTCAACTTGTCTCTATGAGATTTGAGATGTAAATTTTTAGTCAACTTGTCTCTAGGAGATTTGACATGTAAATTTTTATATGTACAGATGTAAAAGTTGTGTCATCCGGTTCATGGAGCCATCTCCTTTGGCTGCTTACAAGTTCAGTTGCAACTACTACGTAAATTTAGACATCTGTAGACAATTTAGGAAGTTGGGGTATGAGATGGAGCTTAATACCGAAGGCAAGTTTTTCATTTATTGATCGACCCTCGTATCTATTCATGAAGTGAAACTACTACGAGTCGTTGTTTTTGAATACAAGAAATGATGTTATCATCACTTTTGCGTTTGTTGGTTTGCATGCGATTTTATACGTTTCCAACGAGTTTCCTAAACGGTTTTCTCACAGTTGATTATTTTAACATTGATGCTGCCTTATTCCCGACCCCGTCATGTTTTCATGGTACAAAGAGCTTGCTTACATTGTGACATATTATGTTTCAATACCTTTGAAGGGAAAATCTCATCTGTTCCCAACAATTCTAATTTCTAGTAATATACTACGATTTCCTATTGAGTTTTCAAATAGTTTTGCTATCTCCCATCATATATACACATGTCAAAGAGCATTAAAGCAATATTTACAATGGGCATGTGGTTTATGTTGCTTTTTCTGCATTAAAATGCTTGTTCATTTTAGATTTTGTTGCGCTGGTGATTTCAATCCTTATAATGATGGACTTTAGGCTTAACTTTTTTATGAGTGATTGAATTCAAAGTTGATTTAGATTATGAAGTGATGCATGATGATGATGATGATTACTGTCCATTGAGATCAACCTTGTTTTATTGAATTTATAACTTTAATTAGTTAGCCTGATTTATCAGGATGTTATTATAATAAAATAACTTGAAATAGGGCTGCTTAGTTCCCTTTGATCTTAATGAGATAACGAAGCTACAAAGTCAGGTTTCATCACAAACATTTTGAAAAGATTAATTTCTTTGTAGATGGGTTGTTCCCAGATAAAGTTTTTTCATCCCGGACCTACTTGTTTTGCAATTTTTTTCATGCCAAGGTGTTTTAGCTCTTGTCCAATGCTCTATTTTCCCATGAAACTCATGGGAATTTGTTACTCTTTGCAATATTAATTTTATTGGATGAATTGGCACTAACGAGAAGATAATATTGATGTCTTTCATATTATACCATATTTGTCTCACATATTTACAATTTTTTTCATGCCAAGGTGTCTTAGATCTTGGGACATCTCTTTCAATATGAAGCTCATGGGGTTTTGTGCTTATTTTTGCAATATTTATTTATTTTATTGAGCTAGCAACAATGGAAAGATAATTTTTGCTCCTTTGACTTGTGGTTAATCATTTCTTTATAGCAATTCACCATTTTTAAAAATTCTGTGTTTCTATTTCTCCACTAAGTTATGCTAATCCTTTTAACAATGTCAAGGAATAAAACATGTCTTTAGACAAAGTAATTCAATTAAAAACTAACATTATGTCATTATGTCCAAATAGAGTTGAGCAACTAAAAATATTATGGGTGAATTATTTTAAAGTTGCTTTTGCAAACCTAGAGTTTAATTTGCCTTTTGTGCCAAGTGTTTTCCAATCCCATGTCCTACAAAAATATTCGATATATTTTTTCAAATGATACTCACAAATTGCATTGCATTAGACATGATACAATTTGAATAAAATAGTCTTCATATTTAGTTGATATATTGTCTTTTTTTTGTATGTTTTGAAATCTTGTTTTTGCATAAGATATTTTATTTATTTTTTCAATTACAATGTAAAATTGTGTGAAAATGCTACTACTTAATAAAAGTCCGGTTAGATCCTATTATAAAACCCATCGTTGCCCTAAATACATTGAATGTTGTTGCCGTAAATACATTGAATATGCCATTAAACATAATTAATGATTTAGAATGTTAGTAATGAATTGTAATAAAACTTTACGCCAAGTTTTTGGCATTTTCCCTGTTAACATATATGAACAATTGTAAAATTCAAGTTACATGATTCTTAATACCCATCTTAAAGTTGTTAAATTGACAATTTTAAATTAAATTGCCCTGGTGAAAACTTTTTCTTTTTTTCATAGTCAAAGCTGGTTTTTATGTTAACTAAAGGATTATAGGTATAGTGAAAGTTGTTTTTTCTATTAACAAAAGGATTGTGGGTAAATATGTTTAATGATCATACATTTCAATATGTGATCATCTTGTGCCATTGTTCACAAGGGAGAAACCATAAAAATTAGAATTCAAACCAACCTAAATACCTTGCCTAAAATGCTATAGGTATATACCTTTATAGATTAGTGCAACAAAAAGGGCAATGCCACTTTTATTCACTTCAGTTGCTAGGTTATTCTTAGTTCCTCCGAGAGGATTAGGATCTATCACTTATTGCAACATCAAAGTTTTTTGTGAAGTTAGTTAGGCCATGCATAGGGGGTAGATTGACATAGTTAGCGATGTGATTGACCAATTCCAAGATAAAATCCAACAAAAAAAGTATATTAATTGCCCTCACTAAAAGACTAAAAATGCATGTGTTTTTTTTAATAGTATTGAAGACCTAGGATATGCCTTCTTGCTTCTATGACATTTTGGTATGGTACTTTATTTTCCTATAGTTATTATTTGGGCCAAGGATATTTCCATTAACCCCTGTCTAGAGTCTATTACTGGACATGTTCATGGTGTTGAATATTATGGTGTCTTCTATATCGATAATTACTTCCAATGATTTAGTTATGTTACACTTTCTTATTCACAATTTCATCATTAATTACACATATGACATGAACATTATAATATTTATGACAATAGGATTATAAAGAGAACCAAAGCAAAGAACGCAAAACTTTACCCTAGGAAACCCCACATGGGGAAAACCCCAACAAACCTTCCTTATAGAATTAATTCGTAAGGGACATCAAAGTCATAGAAAAAACTAACCAACATAGAAGCAAGATGACCATCCACCAAGAGCCAAGTCAACCCTCCACAAATACCAAGACAAGTGTCCAAAAATCTGTACACAAAGAGGTCTGCAATAAGGTTTGTTACAAGTCTCTAAGAGGGTTGAAATTCAACTTGCAACTCAACCATAAAATTCAGATTATACCACAAAGCATGTACCACAGAGCTTCACACAAATCTCGATCGTCCTTTTTCACTTGAGAAAGGTATATAAGATGCTCTTTTTTCTCCTATTTTAGAGCCTTCAAAGACTCCTTGCCTTCTTCACTAGAACAGAGATAGATGAGATGATTCGATGATCCTTCTTGGAGGAATACAAGTAGGCTACTTATAGCCTTCCAATGATGCGAATGGGTGCCTCTCATGGGTAGGTCAACATGACTCCTTGGAGGGTCGACTTGGTCATCTTTGGGACACAAAAATACTATTTAAAATTCAAATTTCTTCTTTTGCAAAAGCGATGAAGAACATGCCTTTCACATTTTTCTTTTGACAATAATGAGCAAGAAGAACATGCTTGACAAATAATAGTTTTATTAAATCAAAATACATCAATGATAATTTATTATTATTATGAAGACTTGTCATAGCTACATATTTCTACACTCCCTCTTAGCTAGGGAGATATTCATAATGAATATCTAGATGTTCTCAAGTTGACAATTTTTTAAGGATTGATCATCAAGGTTAAGATAAGCATCATCATCAATATTATAATCACCAACATCAAAATCATCCAAGTCAACCCTTTTGACCTATAACAATCATGGCATCCACTCGTACCTATGGTACAACATCAATATCAACTGGTCACCATGATTCAGTCGGCGCCTCAACCTCATGGTATCCAAACTAGTCCTTGTTCACCATCACATAACTAGTGCACATAGTCTAGGTGAAGCTCCAAACGATCTCAACCTAGGTCATATGCTAAAACATGTTGTCTCTAAACAAAGATCTAAGCAACTCTCTCAGATATTTGAGTAGCTCTCTCAGAGATCTGAGTAGCTCCCTCAGAGATATGGGACACTCTCTCAAAATAAAGATCTGAGCAGCTCTCTTAGAGATCCAAGTAACTCTCTCAGAGATCTGAGCAGGAAGCTACGCTGCGAGGCTACAACCTTTAGGACCATACTCCCCAATCGAGTTCAAAGTGACACAAGAACAACATACCTAATCGGGTCATTAAACAATGACATAGGGAGAATGACTATCCTCTACTAGACCATTTTCCTATACAAGTCAAAGTGACATAGGGCCTACAACCCTAATCAAGTCATTATATAATGACACATGAAAATGTTTATCCACCAAACCATTTTTCCTAATTAGGGCTTTGTACTTGATGTTGATTTGGGGTAGCATCAGATGTGCTCTAGCCATAAAAATTGGTGGAAAGGCTAAAGCACATGAGATCTCCAAGACTCAAAAATGGTTTGGGCAGACTGTACCCAGTTTAGGAGATATTAAAATAATTAATATTTTTAATGGAGCTCCTAAGTCTAAACTTAAGAAAAATAAAATATTAATGGGTATTAATATAAAACTGGGTTAGAAGGTTCTAAATGACATGGATCAAGCCAAATCTAATCTTAGCCGTTGATTAGAGATGTAATCTCGGCCGTTGAAGGACCAACAAGAAAAGTATAAGAGGAGGCTTGAGGGTCAGTTGGAGAATACACCAAAGTGATCAGTCATTTGATTTTCTAGACTGGGGTTTGCTAAGAGAAATCGAATCAGTGATAAGTTTCAGTAAGGGGTAGTGAGTACAATGTAGAGAGGCATAGATAGCGTCGAGAGACCAACGCAGAAGCAGAGAGAGGTAGAAGGTGAGCCACGTAGAGTCATAAGAGACTGTGTAGAGGCCAGAAGGGCTCGTGTCATTCACATAGAGGCTGCAAGAGTGACACAAAGGGCCGTAGAGGTTGCTCAGAGCCTCAGAGGGCTAATGCAGTGAGTTTCAGGCTGATGCAGAGGCCATGAGGGTTGATGCTGAGCTTTAGATTGTGCCGAAGAGGGTTTCGTGGGACAAACTTTCCGAATATCTGCGTCCGAATAGAGAGGTATTACTGCCGGATTATTTTCTCTGTTGGGTGAGCCAATTTGGCACCCAGTTGTACTCATAGAGACTGCATAATAATATAACTCTCAGAATTGCTGCACTGGTTTTCCCAAGTTGGGTTTTTCCGGGGATGAGTTGTCTAAAAATAACGGTGTCACTTGTGTGTTTTCTATTTCTTTCAGCTGTTGATCTGTGTATGGTTGAGACTATATTGTGTTTATTTCAGTATTTATATGGTTAAATAACTTGTGCATAATTAACAAGTAGGAGAAATAGACCAGAGAATACAGGTAAAATTTCTAATGGGTAACTCTTAGAAATTTCAACACGGTATCAGAGTTTGGTTGCAGATCACAGGAGAGCTGGAGGCACCAGCTGAAGCAGAGCATTTTCAGCAGAAACAACTCTCTCGAGTGACAGAAGTTGTTCCTAGTAGAAAGCAGTAGAGAAGGGTTGATGCAGAGGGACTGCGTCATCAGTTAGGGCCAGAGAGAAGGCAGCGCAGAGGCTGATGAGGGCAGAAAAAGGCCAACGAAGAACCACGTAGAGACCATGAGGGTTGATGCAGTTGGCTTGGGGAGCATTTGAGCCAGTGTCGGGATTGCGCAAAGCCTAGAGGCTCAGTCCTTCAGTTGCTGAGGCATAGGAAGCTGTGGGCAGATTGCGGGGAGTGAAGTTGGTGGGGTGTTGTTGCTGCTGAGTCAGAACAATACCTAATGGGAAAAACCAAGGTAAAGGGAGTCGATACCTAGGCATATTTCCAGGAGGGAAATCGAGACTCAGAGGGAGTCAAAGAGAGAACTTCCAGAGGGAAGTAGAGACTCAGAGGAGTCGAAAGGAAAAGCGAAGAGATGGCCATGAATGGACTGAGGGATCAGGACATGTTGGACGGGGCATCCAACTTTGTGGTCTAGAAGGCCAAGATCCTGCCCATTCTAGATAGACATCACATCAAGGCCTTCACCTTGAGAACTTCTAGACAGGAAGTAGAGACTCAGAGGGAGTCAAAGAGAGAACTTCCAGAGGGAAGTAGAGACTCAGAGGAGTCGAAAGGAAAAGCGAAGAGATGGCCATGAATGGACTGAGGGATCAGGACAGGTTGGACGGGGCATCCAACTTTGTGGTCTGGAAGGCCAAGATCCTGCCCATTCTAGATAGACATCACATCAAGGCCTTCACCTTGAGAACAATGGCTATCCCAGTTGACCCGGTTGATAATAAAAAGTACGAGGAGGCAATGGCCAAGGAAAAATGCATCATCCGGGTCAAGGATCATGTGGTCCAACATATTGCTAAGAAGGATACGACAAAGGAAATGTGGGACACCTTGAAGATGTTGTACCAACATACTTCCGTGCAAAGGAAAATGTTACTTGAGAATCAGCTGTGGTCATACCAGATGCAGAAGGGGGAGAAAATAGATCACTTCCTTGGTAGATTGAAGGAAATTCGGGACCAACTGACTTCCAAAGGGGCCACGTCAGATCAAGAGTTGACTGTGAGGACTGCTCTAAACTCAGTCTCCAAGGAGTGGGAGACATTCATCTAGAGCATTCTGGGCAGGGCGAATCTTCTAGATTGGGAAGAATGATGGGTGGCTCTTCACCAAGAAGAGATCAAATGGCTATCCAAGATGGGAAGTAGCAGCAAAGGAGTTCGGATCAAGAAGGAAGAAGAAGATGATGCAACTCTAACATTTGTGGGGAAGCAGGAGAAGAGGAAGAAAAATGACCTCTCCAAGATTAAGTGCTTCAACTGTGGGGAACTGGGGCATTATGCTAACCAATATCCGAGGAAGAAGACTAAGGGAGAGGCGTCTGACTCTAAGGCAGCACCATCAAAGGTGGAAAAGGAGGTAGAGGAGGATGATGATTGTGCCATGAGTGCTCATGTACCTCTAGAGAAGAGGTGGGGAGACATCGAGCTGTAGTCAGGAAGACTAAGGCGATGAGGGGCAGGACCCTTGAGGTACCCAAACTCTTGGATTAGATCCTTGCTACGGGAGCCCCGAAGTGAGAAGTAGCAGGACTGGTGGATGTCGGTAGGAACAGATGCGGACGAAGCGATAGAGAGTGCTACAGTGCAGTAGTCCCGAGCAGTGCAAAGCTAGCAGGGTGCAGCAGTGCGAGAGGCACATAGGAGGTTGCAACAGTGCAGGATGACACATAGAGGCTTGTAGCATTGTGGGAGGGAGGGAGTTGTTGCAGGAACGCATAGGCAGTAGAGGGAGCATAAGATAGCGACCGAGAGAGCTTTAGCATCAAGAGTGTTTCTAACTTGATAGGGATGTCAATAGTTGGGTGGACCAGTTACTTACTTCTCAGTAACTAAGTTGCAGTGTAGTGGCAGTTAGCAATAGCATGATTCAACATGATGAGAGGGGGTTGTAGTGTAGATGCAATGTTGGGAGGAAGGACCAGTAGTAGCATAGATGCAGAGAGAGCTTTCGTACGAAATCCAGCAGTGGCAGTGGTAGGGCCATGGGCAGTAGTACAGGATGCAGCAGTGCAGATGATGTTGGGCGGGGAGACCTAGCATCAGTGCACGTACTGGTGCAATATAATCAGAGTGATGCTCAATGTGGAGTATTACTAGAGCATAATCCTCGCTAAGAGGGAGTGTTGATTTGGGGTAGCATCAGATGTGCTTTAGCCATGAAAATAGGTGGAGAGGCTAGAGAAAATGAGATCTCCAAGACCCAAAAATGGTTTGGGCAGATTCTACTTGGTTTAGGAGATATTAAAATAATTAATATTTTTAATGGATTCCCTAAGTCTAAACTTAGGAAAAATAAAATATTAATGGATATTAATATAAAACTGGGTTAGAAGGTTCTAAATGACATGGATCAAGCCAAATCTAATCTTAACCATTGATTAGAGATGTAATATCAGCCGTTGAAGGACCAACAAGAAAAGTATAAAAGGAGGCTTGAGGGTCAGTTGGAGAATACACCAGAGTGATCAGTTATTCGATTTTCTAGAGTGGGGTTCATTAAGAGAAACCAAATCAGTGATCAGTTGCAGCGAGGGGCAGTGAGTATGAGGCAGAGAGACAGAGATGGTGCCGAGAGACCAACGCAGAAGGAGAGAGAGGCAGACGCTAAGCTAGAGGGAGCCACAGAGAGGTAGAAGAGACTGCGTAGAGGCCAGAAGGGCTTGTGTCATCCACGCAGAGGCTGCAGGAGTGACACAGTGGGCCGTAGAGGTTGCGCAGAGCCTCAGAGGGCTGACGCAGTGAGTTTCGGGCTGACGCAAAGGATAGGAGGGCTGAGACTGAGCTTTAGATTGTGTTGGAGAGGGTTTCGTGGGGCAAACTTTATGAATATATGCTGCCGAATAGAGAGGTATTACTGCCAGATTATTTTCTCTGTCGGGTGAGCCAGTTTGGCACCCAGTTGTAGTAAAAAAGACTACATAATAATATAACCCTCTGAATTGTTGCACTAGTTTTCCCAAGTTGGGTTTTTCCGGGGATGAGTTGTCCAAACATAATAGTGTCACTTGTGTGTTTGCTATTTCTTTCAGCTGTTGATTTGTAGATGGTTGATATTGTATTGTGTTTATTTCAATATTTATATGGTTAAATAACATGTTCGTAATTAACAAGTAGGAGAAATTATCCAGAGAATACAGATAAAATTTCTAACGGGTAATACTTAGAAAGCTCAACACTTGACACATGGATAACCTCCCTAATAAGGTCAAAGTACATGACACATGAAGAATGACAGTCCATGATGGTATCTAATCTATCAAACCATTCTCCTTAATTTTGGTCAATGTACTTCTCACAAGGATAACATCCCTAATTCTAGTCAAAGGACATGACAGGGAGAAACCATATCCATGATGCAATCATTAGTTCTTCTTAATCAAAGAGACATTCTCCACAAGCCCAAGCTTGTCTTGAAAGCACACAAACTTTCCTATAGAAAGGTTTTGACAGAATATCAATAATATGATCATCAATGGAAATGTACTCGAGCTTCACTACACCTATCATTACCATGTCTAACATCATAGAATCTGGCAAGTAGCCTCTAAAGCCATATTGCTTCTCAATTTGTGAATCCAGTTGCAATATGCTCGACCTCTACGATATGGGGTGACTTGCTCATTCAAGAAATTATAACCAAGCCCAAAATGAGGTAATAAACTCAAACTGAATCTAGGAATCCTTGCAGGTTCACATGATTTGTCATCTCGAATGCTATTAGGTCACCTTGACTGAGTGCTCCCTCTTACATTGACACTCCAACATCTAGGAATATGAGATTAACTTTCTCTAAGGTCATGATAGGGAATTATGTTTGCTCCCTATGGAGGTAATACTCTCTCCACAATTACTCCCTCTGACATATGAGTCCAACTCTCGTAAGAGATAAATCATATAGGATCATCCTTGATCCGTTCAACCAAGCCCAATGTACACAATCTTCTTCAATCATGAGGCTTCTTTTCATGCTCTCTGAAAACCTGAGGAAACTCTTACAACTAAGGCAAACACCTTGACATTATCCTTTCCCTCTTTATGGGAGAACCTTCTCAAATCTTGCTTCCATGCTACCGTCCATTGTGTGCTAGATCTTGACTTCTCTTTGGCACAATCAAGACATACTTCAAACAACCTACTCTCTTTGAACTTGGGTCTCATCTCCAAATAACAATTCGTTTTGATTTGCTTCATACTTCTTCCACTTGCTTCCAAAACCTTGGCAACCTTTATTATGTACCTACAATCCTCACTAGGAGGCTATAGAGGAACAATTACAACCAAGCAAAGAATGCAAAAACGAGAGAATACCAAATAGTAAAGATAGTAATAATTAAAGAGGAGAGATGTAGAATACTTATTTTTTGAGAATTAGTTAGCTCCCCCTTGATCTTAGACTTCTTGTATTCTTCTTGCAACCTCATCATCCTCATTCTCAACTTTAGCATGATGTCATACATTCCTTGCATGAGCTAGGGTTTCTACTTTTAGTGGAAACGTGCAATCCTGGGGTTTTGTCCACAAAACTTAGGGTTTTTTATTCAAGCCCATGCTACGGTTTACAAACCCTAGATATTCTAATATCCAAAACCCTAGAATCTGGCCAAGACTTCCATTCTTACAAACTTTATATTTTCTTGCAAGTCCAACAGTAAAATGCCATCAAGTGTCACTCCAACAAGATATCAAATTGCGTTGAGATCAAAATTTCTTCCTCAATCATTTTGCTAGACATGATCTGATCAAGTTGTGCCAGTCTTCAGTGTTTGAAGAGGAACTCAACCTTTTTTCATGTCTACCTAACTCAATACTGCCTTGTCATAACATAAGGTATATGTTAGCACTTAATGTCAATGCTTTGCAATCTTTGTAACCACAATTTTTATTTTGTTTTATTGTAATATATCTAGGGGGGATAATATGGGGTACAAAGGGAGGTACCCAAGGGAATAATGTAATAATGGGATGGGCCATAGTAATAAATAAGGTGGTTAACCTGTATCATGTAAGACACCACAAGTAGTTAGTAATAATGAAATGGGCCATGGTATTAGATAGATGGTATTGAGGGAACCATGGTAATGACCCATGGTATTGTATGTATGAGGCCTATACAGAGGCTAGAGACTCCCCATTGAGAGACGTCAAGGAATATTGTATGAACAAGCATATGGCGTGCGGAGTGTTTTCCTTAATAAGTGAATGTATGGTGTTGCCTTACCTTAAGGGTTTTGATCAATAAAGAGAAGCATTTCTATCTATTTCTATCTTATTATTTCTGGGTATATTTGCATTATCTTATATTTTTGGATCAGTTCTATAAAAAGTGGTATCAGAGCACTTTCTTGGGCAAAAGTAGAGAATTTTTTTTTATTTCTTTGCAGGAACTTTCTAAGGCAGCGAGTTTGCAGATCAGATTTATACGTTTTGGGGAAAAATATGCAAAATTTAATTGCAGATCTGGATTCTTTGTGAAAAAATACCCAAGTTCAAAAAAAAAATCGGCCAAATCGGAGTCCAGATGAAGGAGATATCGCTGATCTAAAAATCAGCGGTATTGCAGACATTTTTCGGGGCGACGAATTTGCAAATCAGATATGTACGTTTTGGGGAAAATCTACAAAATCTAATTGTAGATTTGGATTGTTTGTGAAAAAATACCCGATTTCAAAAAAAAAAATCGGTCGAATCGAAGTCTGGATGAGGGAGATATCGCTGATTTAAAAATTAGTTGGGTTGCAGACATTTTTTCGGGTCAGCGGGTTTGCGGCGCAGATCTGTACATTTTGGTACATAATCTGAAGAATCTAATTGCAGATCTAGATTGTTTGTGAAAAAATACCCAAATTAAAAAAAAAAAAAAATCAGTCGAATCAGAGTCCGGATGAGGGAGATATCGCTGATTTAAAATCAACTCTTTTTTCTTTTTTAGAATTTTTGGTGATGGCGGGAGAGTTGCATTGCGGATCTGAAATTCCAGTGCCTAGATCGGGATTTCTATCACATGAGAAGATGCAGAATGGTGGTTCCATTTATGAAAACAGGTCATAATAGGGATTCTAAGCAATATTGACGAAATTGTGGCCATTTCAAATTTTCGTCAAGTAAGTGAATTTTTTTCAAAACACTCTTCATGGCGGCTATTAAATTTATAGGGAGAGATGATAGCCCTGCTATTGAAGAATTCATACAGAGACAAAATTTCACATATGGGACACTTTGGAAAGTTTCAGTGTGGTTTAATTTCAAAGATGAGGCTGCCAAATGGTGATTCTCATTTGACAACAAGCAGTGGACCAAACTTTCAGATGCATAATTTGAATGAGTCCTTTTAGACAAATGGTCTTGTGCCAAAAAAAAGGAAAATAAGACATGTAAGGGGTTATTTTCTACTGGTGTTTCCTTATTGCTGGTTCATGGATTGATTCAGAAGGAGAAGATCGTTGTGTCTATAAATCTTAGTTGCAAGCATAATTTTATCAATGTTGATTTGACAAAAAATTGCAAGTTCTAGCAAAACACATTGAAAACACACAGGTTGATGATGAGAATACTCAAGTTTATAAGGATTTGAAGCTTTCTATGGATAAGTATGTGTTTCATGGTGATTTTTATACTTCAGATATGGATAACATGGATGTTGTTTTGGGATATCCTTGGATGGAATCCGTGGGTACTATCAATATTAATGTACACAAGAAATTCCTGACGCTCTGGTATAAAAAGAAGAAAATTACATTATAGGATATTTCCATCAATAAACAGGTAGAGTCCACGGAGGTTGAAGCAGAAGATGTTCCAGGGACTGACATATCAGATGATGAACCTTTGATGATCAACAATCAAACACAGACAGAGGCTGAAGCAGAAAAAGTTACAGGTACTGATACATCAGATGAGGGCTTAGTGGTTGAAATAATATTGGAAGATAAGACACCACAACAGGCACCACAACATGCACTAGATACCAATCCGGCTCCATTAGGTGGTACATTAAAGAAAGATACACTGTTGGTTAAAACTTCAGCATATCACCACCCACATCACCCAGCAAGAAAACAACTAACAAGATGGCAACAAATTAGCTACAAGGACAACAACCCCCGCATGGCATATAGAGAGGGGCGACGATCCACCTACTATGCATCAACACAAAAGAGCAACGAGGATCAACTTCCATCTCAAGCGAGCAAAGCACCAGCTAGATCGAGAGTTCACCTTTCTCTTGGATGGCTAGATGCATGTGCATGGTACCAGTGGACTACTCTTTTGAATAGATCTTATTATTTGTGTTTTTCCCATGTTTCGGGGACGAAACATGTTAAGGGGGTGGAATGTAATATACCTAGGGGGGATAATATGGGGTACAAATGGAGGTACACAAGGAAATAATGTAATAATGGGATGGGCCATAGTAATAAATAAGGTGGTTAACCCGTATCATGTAAAGGACCACAAGTAGTTAGTAATAATGTAATGGGCCCATGGTATTAGATAGATGGTATTGAGGGAACCATGGTAATGACCCATGGTATTGTATGTATGAGGCCAATATAGAGGCTAGAGACTCCCCATTGAGAGATGTCAAGGAATATTGTATGAACAAGCATATGGCGTGTGGAGTGTTCTCCTTTCTTAAAGAGTGAATGTATGGTGTTGCCCTACTTTAAGGGTTTTGATCAATAAAGATAAGCATTTCTATCTATTTCTATCTTATTATTTTTGGGTATATTTGCATTATCTTATATTTTTGGTTTAGTTCTATAACACTTATGCATCATTTTCAAAACATATTATTGTAATGTATGGTTTTATGATTTTGCATCTTCAATACTTTACATAGGTCATTGAATTTCAGTTCATGTCAAGATGGCTAACTTGCCACACTTCAGTAGATGTACTAATGGTTGTGAATTTCAACACATAACGGTCTTTAAATAATTCATATACGTATGTACTTCAAGGACTCCCTAATCGTTTTTCAAGGATAAATGATTTGACTTAGGGGTAGATCACAATTTGGTTTAACTTCTTATTAATCAACTTTGATGTTAGTTTTTGTAGCATCAAATGTGTTTTAGCCACGAAATTTGGTGGAGAGGCTAGAATACATGTATTCTCCAAAACCTAGAATTTTTTTTTATGGAAATTGCACCTAGAGATGACTTAATTAAAATAAATAATCATTTTTTAATGTTTCCTAAGTCTAAACTTAGGAAATCTGATTAATTAAAGGGTATTAATTAAGTCATGGTGAGAATCTTCTAGAGGAATACATGGATTGAGTTCTAGTTAAGCTTAGCCATCAACTATGTTTTAATCTTGACCATTGATGTCTCAACGAGAGATTATAAGAAGAAATTCGATAGGGCTTGGAGAAAACACTTGACACACCAGTTGTTCGATTTCACTGACAGATCGAACTCCAGAGTAGTAGCACTGAGCTGCCGGAGAGAGAGCTAGTGAGATCGAAGCAGTGAGAGAGGGGCAGGGATAGTAAGGCCATAGGAAAATTTTCCTGTTTAGGTGAGTGCATCGCAGAGAGGTAGTGAGTGCCACAGAGAGGCAACACAATGCTTCAGAGGGTATTTCATATTTTGTTGGGGAGAAGCTATGATTCAGTGCTAGAATCCAGAGAGAGAGTTTGGAGGCCAGAAGGGTCCATCTCCTAGACAACCGCTGATAAAATAGCGAGAGAGAAACAATTCTAAGTTGTGGGACGGAGTACTATGTAGGCTAGTGCAGGGACTGCACAAAGGCAGTAGAGAGCAGCTCATCTTGAGCTAAGGTCAGTGTCAGATCGCCAGTGGGAGTGAGATTTTTCTCACTAGACTTATTTCTAGTCATTTCTCTTTATGGACTGCTAGATTTGAGCATCCATAGTTTTGTACTCAGGTTTACTACTGCATAATAATAAAACCCTCTGTTGCTACACTGATTTTCCCAAGTTGGTATTTTGCGGGGATATTGGTCCAAAAATAACTGTGTATTTGTGTGTGTGTGCATTTATTCTTCCAGTATTATTTTTCTTCCACAATATTTTATTTGTGAAGGTTGCAATGTATTAGTTTCGATATTTACCGTAGAATACAATAAATAATTTGTTCAATTCATTTAACACATAGAAGAAACTTAATCACTTATTGCAGTATGATTCCGTGTTTCAAAATTTTCACATCGTATCAGAGCACATATCGTAAGTTGGAGAGCTCAACAGCAGAAGGGAAAGGGAATTTTGAAGCTCCGCGTAGGAAACAATTCGAAACCCTCATAGGATGCGCAGTTCCTTTGGCTAGGAGGGTCGAGTTTTTGAGGAAAGGTCCATTTCTCTGAGAGAGTCAACAATGAAATTAGATTAACCAGATCAAAGAGTACCAGAGGCAGAGGAAGCAACAATATTTTCCTTACAAAGAAGATCTTCAGATGGGACACAATTATTTTGCAGTAGCTTGCTAGTGCAAAATAACGTCAGGAGGAAGGAGGAGCACACATTGAGGGAATTCTTTTCTCAGGGGACTTCTAGTCTAGAAGTTCGATTTTTCCTAGTAAAGAAGCAATAGTTGTGAGCAGATTTTCCCACTCCAGCAGGGAGTGCGTAGAACCAGTCAACAACTGTGCAGGGGAAAAGAGGAGGAATTTGACTTTTTGCAACATGGCTGAGATATCAAGATCATTTGGACGAAGCCTCCAACTATGTGATCTAGAAGGCAATAATTTCTTGTCTTCTAGATGAATATGATCTCAAAGCCTACATCAATAACGTAGTAGTTATACCCGTAGATGCGGATCCGCTGAAGACCTACAAGAAGGAGATGGAAAAATCAATGATATTGATTCTCGATGGGGTTCAAGATCACGTGGTGTCTCACATAGCTGGCAAAGATACTGCCCAACAGATGTGGGAGGATCTTGCTACACTATATGAGAGATCTTCCAAGTAGTAGAAGATGTATCTTGAGGAAAAGTTGAGATGCACAAGGATGCAGAAAGGGGAGCGCATAGACCCCTTCCTCACTAGGCTTCAGGATGTCCGAGATCAGTTGTTTGTAGTAGGGTCAATGCCCCAACCTACAAAATTGGTGTGGTTAGCTCTCAACAACGTTTTCGAGGACTGGTAGGCCCTTGTCCAGAGTATTCAGGGAAAAGACAAGTTACCAGAGTGGGATTGAATGTGGGATGATTTGCAGCAGGAGGAGATGAGGTGAGATTTGGTAAAGAGCACCATCAGTGGCATCAACAACAATAATGGGATGAAGTAAAGGAAGAGGAAAATGTTGCCCTCGCATCAAAGGGGCAATAGGAGCAGTGTAGGAGGAAGGACATTTCCAAGGTCAAATTCTCCAGCTGTGGTGAGCTTGGCCACTACGACACTCAATCTCCTCTCAGAAAGAAGGACAAGGAGGAGAAGTAGGATCAAGAGGTTTCATCTGCAAAGATTGACACGTTGTCCTCCAGATTGGAGAAAGAATTTTCCATGATCACCAATATACCTCCAGGAGTGAGTTGGGGTGATTTGGTTTTGTAGCCCCAGAGAGGTATAGGATGGGCAGGTTTCCTGAGGAGGTCCACCTCATGAATCAATACCTCGCTACAGGAGCCCATAGTATGAAGTAGTAGGATGGATCAGTGGCGGATGGTATAGTCATATGCCACAATGATAGATGTGGTGGCTAGTCACAGTCAGATACTGGGAAGCGCAATGCAGAGTTGGCAGCAATGAAATTGGCATAAAGCAGAGTCAACAACAACGTAGAGGCTTCAGCGATAACAAAAAGACTAGCAGAAGTTAGAGACTCGGGAGGCAGATGCATCATACTAATCATAGTTGATTCAATATTTTGGATGCTTTTTAGTTGCAACAACAACAGATGGAGAGGGAGTTGCAGTGAAGATGCATTGTTGGTAGTAGTTCAACAGGGCTAGCAACAACAAAGATGCATCATATATCAGAGTTGTGTAGTAGTTGGTCGACAACAACAACCAGACATCAACAACATGACATGAGGTGATGCAGAGACATAGTGTTGCTTCAGTGGGTTGCAACGCTAAAACACATTCCTCACTAAGAGGGAGTGTTATTTTTTGTAGCATGAGATGTGTTCTAGCCACGAAATTTGGTGGAGTGGCTAGAATACATGTATTCTCCAAAACCCATAATCGTTTATGGAAATTCCACATAGAGATGACTTAATTAAAATAATTAATCATTTTTTAATGTTTCCTAAGTCTAAACTTATGAAATTTGATTAATTAAAGGGTATTAATTAATTCATGGTGAGAATCTTCTAGAAGAAGACATGGATTGAGTTTTAGTTAATCTTAGCCATTGATTATGTTTTAATCTTGGTCGTTGATGTCTCAACGAGAGATTATAAGTAGAAATTCGATGGGGCTTGGAGGACACACTTTACACACCAACAATTTGATTTCACTGGTAGATCGAACTCTAGAGTAGCGGTGCTGAGTTGCCAGAGAGAGAGCTAGTGAGCTCGAAGTAGCAAGAGAGGGGTAGGGATAATAAGGTCAAAGGAAGATTTTCCTATTCCCGTGACATTGCAGAGAGGCAGTGAGTGCCATAGAGAGGCAACACAGAGCCACACAGAGGCAACACAATGCTTCAGAGGGGATTTCGTATTTTGTTGGGGAGAAGCAGTGATTCAGTGCCAGAAGTCGTAGAGAGATTCCGTAGGTCAAAAGGGTCCATCTCCCAAGAAACATCTGATTAGAAAGCGAGAGAGAAACAATTCAAAGTTGTGGGATGTAGTACTGCATAGGCTGACGCAGGCACTACACAAAGGCAACAAAGAGAAGCTCATCTTAAGCGAAGGTTAGTGTCAGATCGTTAGTGGGAGGGAGGTTTTTCTCACTAGAATTATTCTCAGTCATTTCTCCTTATGGACTACTAGATTTGAGAATCCATAATTTTGTACTCATATTTACTATTGCATAATAATAAAACCATCAGCTGCTGCACCAGTTTTCCAAGTTGCGTTTTTCAGGGGACATTGGTCCAAAAATAACTGTGTATTTGCATGTGTGTGCATCTATTCTTCCAATATTATTTTTCTTCTGCAATATTTTATTTTTGAACGTTGGAGTGTATTAGTTTCTATATTTACCATAGAATATAGTAAATAATTTATTCAATTAATTTAACAAATAAAAGAAACTTAATTAGTTGTTGCAGTAAGATTTCGAGTTTCATAATTTCCACATTTGATACAAGCATACTCAATGACAAAGTTTTTGGAGATCATTCCTTCTAGCTGAAGTCTAAGATACTTTGATCCAAATGAAATTACTGATGGTGCATGCCTTTTGTTTCAATTGTTAATTGCATACTTCTAGCTTCCTAGATCTTGGAAGGTCTTTATTTCAAGTCTCGTACTCTTCGAACTGTGATGTCATTTTAACTTCAACCTAGTCCTCAATATTGTATTGTTCCTTCAAATATGATGTTGTTGGTCTAGTAGAAAGAGATGTTCCTAAACTCCTTGGACTGCTTCTTACAAGCACCACTTTTCAACAAGACTTCTTCAAACCTCAACTTCTTCAAACATGAAGACTCCACAACTCGACCTTAACATATTTATGATTTTATCAAAACAAGGCATCACAAGGTATGCTCCATGGTTTATGAAACTTTGAACAAACACATAATAGATACATCAAAATTTTTCGAGATTAGACTAGATCCTCAACCTATCTCAATTCAATCTTCTTGAGGTAATTCATTCTTAAATGAGGACTTCGATCCATGATTAGTCTCTCTGAGATTTTTGGTCTCCTACAACTAGATTCTATACTCTTGAGAATTTTAGACTTAATTAGGGCTTCTTCCTACAGGTCAAACTTTGGTTTTGAATTGACTTGGTTGAGAGTAGGATTTCTTTCAATTAGAAGGGAAGAGACAAGAAGAATACATTCTTCCTTAGGGTTTCTCTTTTACCATAACTCTGATTCCATGTTGAATTTTATGGTGTCTTCTATGTCGATAATAAATTTCAATGATATAGTTATGTTACACTTTCTTATTCATAATTTCATCATTAAGTAATTATAGAGAATACATCAACATTATAATATTTATGACAGTAGGATCATAAAGAGACGACCAAAACAAAGAAAACAAAACTTTACCCTAGGAAAAAACACATGGGGAAAACTCAACAATCCTTATAGAATTAATTCAACAAGAGACATCAAAGTCATAGACAAGCTGATCAACATAGAATCAAGAGGACCATCCACCAAGAGCCAAGTCAACCCTCCACAAATATCAAGACAAGTGTCCTCAAATCTGCCCACAAAGTCGTCTGCAATAAGATTTGTCACGAGTCTCCAAGAGGGTCGAAATTTGGTTTGCAACTTAGTCACAAAATTCGTATTATACCACAGAGCATGTGCCACAAAACTTAACACATATCTTGACATTCCTTTGTCACTTGAGTGAGGTATATAAGATGATCTTTATTCTCCTGGATTTTAGCCTTCAAATACTCCTTGTCTTCTTTGCTTGAACAAAGATAGATGAGATTATTCGATGATACTTCTTAGCGGAATATGAATACGCTGCTTATAGCCTTCCAATGTTGTGAATGGGTGTCTCTCATGGGTAGGCTAACATGACTCCTTGGAGGGAAGACTTGGTCATATTGGGAACACAAAAAATACTCTTTAAAATTCAAATTTCTTCTATTGCAAAGGCGATGAAGAACATGCCTTTCATATTTTTCTTTGGACAATAATGATCATGAAGAACATGATTAGCAAATATTAATTTTATCAAATCAAATACATCAATGATAAATAATTTTTGTTATGAAGACCAACCATAGCTACATATTTCAACACATGGCCTCCTCGATATTTTGCTCATGATAGTTGTTGGAATTGTGATTGTACTGAGAAGAGGGTTGGGGGTGGGGGGGTGTGAATCAATATAATGACCAATTTTAACAATCAAAACATTTCAATGCATATAAAATGCCAATCACATAAAAAACATGAGAATGCAACAAATATATGTGGAAACTCTTATGGGGAAAAACCATAAAAATTATTTATATGAGTGTTCTTGTAGGCACCAACCAACAATTACATTAATTCACTGGCATCGACCAGAAGGAGACACTAATCATCTGAAATTATTTATCCACATCAACTAGAAGAAGACAACAATCCCCTAAAATGATTTACTGACACCAACTAGAAGGAGACTCCAGTCCCTTAAAATCACATAATTATTTGTTTTTCACTACATTAATTTGTACAAGGTACTAACTTTGATATCTTGTGCATTGCACTTTGTTCTTGTTATTCACAGACTTGTTTTCAAAATTCAGACAATATTCTAGCACACTGCAACCAACATCACACATAAATTTTTTATGGTGCTTCTTTGCACTTATATTGAACAACTTCCTTGTCTTGGTCACACATCTTCTTTAGTCTTCATTCTCATATTCTTATGCATTTGGTCTCCAAACCTCAAATTTCTGAATTCTATAATTTTTATCACTCGCACACACTCTTCTTGCATACTCAAGCTTCTTCGGATTAGGCTATTTGTACCACATTAATTCAACAAAGGCTTGGTAGGGCCAACATGTCATGGAGACCAATCCAAATGACCTGAATTATTTCTTTTATTTTCATGGATGGATAATTGGTCCTAATGATCTAGATAACTCTTATTTTCATGATTCCTAGGCCCCTCAGGGCTACACTCTTGAACACTTGTGACAACACATCTTGATTGTGTTTAAAAACATTTCAATAAATATAGGATGTGCAATTGATAAGTGGACCTCTATATATCTTATTTACCTAAATTACTTTAACATTGCTAGGGGATCAACTATCACCCCACATGACTGTATACCAAGACCACATTCTTAAATGGCTAGTTCTAATGCATCTAGAATTTGAGTCCTACGAAGCACTTTGGAAATGTTCAAATTACTAGATGCTTGGATTTCCTTTTCACTCTCTATGAGGAACCTTGACTGTTAAAATTTTTCCTTAATTCCTTTCCTTCACGACCAAACTGCATACATTGGTGGATCCCCAGATGCCTAGATGACCTCTTCTCTACATGGAACCTTGAACTAACTAGAACTCTAACCAATTCCTTTGCTTTAACTTGAATCCATCGAATCTGAGATCCAAATTGAACAACTAAGAGCTTTAATCATTGCATTCTTAGATTGTTAGATCCCCGAGTAACTTCAAAACTTTTTAGCTTCGATCTAGGATTCACTGGGGTTGGTTTGCTATTATTGGTGCAAATGTTTTGTTTGTCACTATTTTGGCCAAACCAAAATACACATTAAACCTTCACTAACACACTGCCATGGTGCAAATCGTGGGACTTCAAAGACTGCCATATTAATACTTCGTGAACTAATTAGGGTCTACCACATGGTCCTCTTCCCAAATCATCTCTGCCTCATCATTGCCATGTCATCATCCAAGTCAATACAATGCCACGTAATGCCTCAAAATGGCTCATCTTCAAAGAATCTTGGTACTCATTTTTGTATGCAAATTCAACTAATGGGAGGTGTTCTCCCCACCTCGTTGGCTGATGCATGACATACATCATCATCATGTCTTCTAGAATTTTATTTATTGTTTCAATTTGATCAATTGTTTGAGGATTATATGTTGTGCTAAAACCTAGTTGAGTCCCAAAGATTACAAAAAATTCTTTCCAAAAATTTTAAGTGAATTTGACATCTATGTCTGAAATGATCTTATTGGGTATGCCATGTAATGAGAATATCTCCTTCATAAAAGTATGAGCTATGTCAATTGCCTTATGGGTGGACTTGACAACTATTATAAAGTGAGCTTCCTTGTGCAACTTTTCCACCACCACCATAATGACATCATGTTGTTTGGATGCTTTTTACTATCTTGTATCAAAGTCCATAGATATGACTTCCCATTTCCACTTAGGGATTGGGATTAACTATAATAATCATGTTGGGTATCTGCGTTCTACTTTGACTTGTTGGCATTCCAAGCACTTGGTAATATATTTAGAAACTTCCTTCTTCATCCCTGGCCAACAATATGCTTTATTTATAGTTATTATCATTTTTTGATAACCAGGATAACTTGAATAAGGTATTTTATGAAACTCATCCATTATGAGCTTTTTCAAGTTAGTCACACAAGGCACATACCATATACCTTTGAACGCATACCATCATCAATGAACTTGTAATTCTTATTCATTGTACCCTCTAGTTCATGTTGTAATTGTTATAACATCTTTTGCCTCACCTATCATTAGATGCATTTATTGGTCATGGCAACATCCCTTTCCCCATATAGACATAAGTTTATCTTAAAAAGTTTTTCCCAAATTTTGTATGCTAACAACCCACATTAAAGTCGCATATGTACACATGTACCCTTAAAGAAAACTACATATGGATTTAAATATATTGAAATAATATAAAAATATGATTTTCCTGGTAGGATTTACAAGTTACACTGAAAACTCACCTACATGAGCCCATGGCATAACCACCCAAACCAACTTATAGTGGTATTAATACACACCTTGGGTGGTTCTCATGGAAACCATTAGCCTTCATATCATCACTCTAGAAAACTTTCCCCAGATTAGGTCTATTATAACATGCTTTTAAGCACTCTCCTATCTCTAGGAAACCCTTGTATCCATGTTGTGATGTTGAGTCATTCCTATCTCACATCTACCAAACATCTATTTGAGGAGGAGATCTCCGGTGGCTCAAGAATAGAGGAGCCAAAAGAAGGTTTTTCTCAGTGTCAGTAGTTAGGATCATGTGACTTTGTCACTGCCTATGCATTGTTGTATCTATAAAAGAAACTCATATTCTGTCTCATTTCTATTGTTATATCTCATGGTATGAATATATAATGGAATTCTTTACAGACTAATTTACCATATATAGTTGTATGCTTTGGAGTTTTTTGTTCAACTATATGTTTTCTTACTAGTAGTGTAGGTCTGTATGTTTGGAGTAGGAACAAGGGTTTGGACGCTGCAACATTGACATCAAACATAAGGTCCTCCTATGAGTCCTCATTCCCTCTTTAGTCAATTGTATACAAGTTATGTGATGACTTGAGTGTTATGGGTGATTAGTAGGTGTTCTGCTTTGTTTCATAGTTTCTAGATCCATCTTTGGATGTATCCTTTTAGCTAGATTCTTTGGATATGGGATTTTATTTTATTTTTTAGTCTTTTGCACAAATACACTCTATTATGTTACAATAATTGCATATATACACTTGATAAATGATAGCAAATAGTTTATATGTGGGTTACTTTGGTAACAGTCGCATATGCATGCACTTTGTTTAAGGAATAGTCATGTATATTTCTAAAGGTGGAAACATTTCCACTCTTCTTTGTGCCTAGGAGGCGTGAAAATTTCGATTTTTGGTCATTTGCATTGGTCTGGTTATGAGATTTCTGAAATTGGAAGTATTTTTTTTATGATTTGCTAGTTCAAGTGAAAGTTTTCTTGCATAAGCCTTAAATTTCTTATTTTGCAAGTGTTTTAAGGTATGGGTTGGATCCTTGTACTTAGTTTCCAAGTTTTTGATTGCTTCAAACCTTGTTTGCATCCTTTTGTTGTTGTTTGTTTGGTAGTGTTTGATTCCTCTTCATTCCTTTTTTGCTTATTATATATTCAACTACAGACTTCTGAGTTTGTTTGCTTTTGTTTTGGTTTAAGTGTGGTTCTCACTTTTTAAGGAAAGAAAGGAACTATTTTTATGTGCTCTTTTATTTTCATTTTAGTTCATTGTGTCGTACTTTGAAAAGAAAACAAAATGTTATAGAAATTTCATTTTGCATAAGGTTTCTTTCTTCCCCCCTTTTTCCTTATTTCTTTCCCCGCAAAATTTAAGAAAACAAGATAATTTGCTTTAGTAGGTCTTTTTTTAAATTGTTTATTTCTTTGCATTCATATTTGAGAAAAAAGAAAAGTATTTGAGTGTGTTTCCTTGCATTTTGCATTTGAGAATAGTGTACTTTTCTCACTAGTTTGTAGGCAATCTTTTAGGTGTTTTTTACAAGTTTTTTTTGTGAAATTTGATCCCAAATATGAGTTTATACACTAGTTTCCTTAAGAGAAAGTGTGTATATACTGTTGAAAAATGCATATGTTTGTAGGCTTTCTTCATAGGGGTCGAGTGGGCTAGTTTTACGTTTAGTTTTTGGGCATTTTGGTCATTTTTTGGCCTATTTTGGGACCTATATACGGATTAAATGCATAATAGTTATGTATATACTCATGTTTCATTCATAAGAAGAGTGTATGCACACATGTTGCACTCAAAGGGTTGCACATACCTCCTAAACTGGTGTTTTTTTCACATTTTTTGCTTATTTTTCACCCTTTTTTCATATTGTTTTTACTATCTTGAATGGTATGATCTATTTCAAGTGAGGCTAATTCTTATTTGTGTTTCATTAAGTGAATTTATGCTCATTTGAAAAGGATCAGAACAAAAAATGCATCTTATTGGCTTATGATACTTTTCTTGCAATCTAGGTAAGAATTGTTCAATCTTTATGTAGTGCCTCGCTCTAGTTGATTGGACTTGATATTATGTTAGCCTTGATATAGCCTTAAGACTCACACACTATTCTTTGAGGACCTCAAGTCGATGATCTTGTTATTTTACTTTTATTATTAGTGAATGTGATAGTAATTGTGATGGACCAATTTGATGTTATGATGATGATGGTTGTGATGGACCTATTTGATGACTAAGTGTACTCATGTTGTTGAATTCATTATGTTGTCTTGTTTACTTATTCTGAGGACTAAATTTTTTCTTATAGTAAGTAATTATGTTGATGATTATGTCGTGATAATATTTAGCATGTGCAATTATATCAATGATTAACATTATAAAAATATATTACTGATGATTATTGAATGTGGGAGGAGACAACCTGGATGCACCTGCATGTGATGAGTCAACAAACTTTGGTATGATCGATTACATACTATTGACATTAAAATTTAAAGTTCAAACTAATATTATGCTATTATTACTAATGGAATATTAGTGGCTGCAAACACATGAGAGTTTCTTAGTTGAACGATTCACACATGGGGGATAGAGTTGTACAGGATAGATAGAACTTCATGGGAGGGGTGGGAAAACGTCCTGATTCTACCCACTAGCACTCTCGATGTGACTTGGGTTGGAATGTGTTGGGATATCTTTATCTTGAAGCTCATGATGCCACAAGGTAAAACCCTAGATTGGGTCGCTCATGAGGATATACTAGGAGGCACACATCAAGGTGGATTCCTTGATCCCTAACACCATTAGTCTCACTACAGAGGGTGATATAGAAAATGACAATTTTCTTTATCATCACACCTAGTTTTCCCTCTCGTAGTCACAAGATGCCTGAAGAGAAAATGATGTTGCACCCTTAGAACTTCAAAGGGAAGTTCTTGAGGGGAAACAATCAACTTAGCACCTTTGACATCAAGAAGAAAAACTGAAAGATAATCAAGAGCTAATGATCATGCAATGATGAGCACTAATTTGCATAATGTAATAAGTGTATTTTTAGAATCAAATTAATTAAATCAAGAGTAAACCTTGAGAAAAGGGAGAATATGAAAAATTATAAAAACTTGATCAATTGAATAATTCTTCCCTCCTTACGTTTGAATTTTTTTAAGTATACAATGTATATTAAAATAAGTTCAATGTTAGTGTTCAAATAAAAAAATGGGAAGGGGACATAACGTTTAATTAGAAATGCTAATCCAATTATAGTTTAACCTAATTAAAAAAAGAGGGTGGTGTATGAAATTAAAGAGTAATAATTTAAAATTCGAGAAATTTAGTTTCATGAGAGTTCCATGTGGCAAGAGAACAAAAAAAGATCTCCATCCAAGATTCAAACTATAGATAAAATAGGGTGTATTTGGGGGATAAAACTTGATACCTATCAATTGACTTTGTTATGAAACCATCTCATAAAATAGAAGAGAAGATAGATCAACGACTTGAGAATTAGCCTCTTTGAGGGGGAAACCTTCTTTACATCACATAAATGAACAATTCTTGGATGATACAAATGACAAAACCTCCTTTCTATATATAGGAGTCTAAGGGGTCAAAATATAATTAGAGTCTACATAAAAATAATAATGTAAGAGCATAACAATAACAATAATGGCATTTTATGGGGCAAAATAATAACAATATGGGGACTACATGGGCACAACAATAATAATAAGGGGGATACACTAACAATAACGATAAGGGGATACACTAGCATTATAAGGACATAACATGCCCCTCTCCTTCAAAAAAGTGTTGTCCTCAACGATTGAGTAGTTCTGGATGCTTCTGTATAAAATTCTAATCCTCCCATGTGGAATCTTCAGCAGGTAAGTTCTTCCACTTGATGAGATACTCTGAAATTGATCGATTTCATAGCTGTCAGGTTCTTGTTTTTGTGACTACTTCAGGTTCCAATATGATTTTTCCTTCCTCGTAAAGTTTTGGCAATATTTTTTGAACTGGGATCTTGTCACCTATAACCTTTTTTAAGCATGAAACACGGAAAATTGGGTACACTCGGGAAGTGCGAGAAGCTCTAATTTGTATGCCATAGTACCAATATTTTGCAACACCTTGTAGGGACCATAGTACTTTGGTGATAATTTATTATCCTTCTTAGCTTGCTTAAGAAACATTTGTTTGTATGGTTCTAGTCGTAAAAATACCTAATCACCTACATCAAAACTTCTTTTGTTGCGATGTTGATATGCATGTTGTTTCATTCGATTTTGTGCCAAAGTGAGGTTATCCTTTAAGAGTTGGATAACTTGTTGTTGATGCTTGATGTGATCTTCCACTGCTTGGACCTTAGAATTTTCTCTTAAAGATTATGTGATAAACGGTGGATGATATCCATAAAGTGTCATAAATGGGGTCATTTTTGTTGTAGTATGGAAGGAAATGTTATACCACCATTCAGTGAAAGGTAACCACTTGACCCAATGTGTTTGTTTATAGATATAAATCAATGAAGATATCCTTCAAAACATTTGTTCACTATCTCAGTTTTCCCATCAGATTGAGGATGATAAGGTGATTTATGAGCTAATTGAGTACCCAGACAAGAAAATAATTTCGTCCAAAATTTTTCAATGAAAATGGTTTGTATGTCACTTGCAATAATCTTTGGGTTTCCATGAATCTTTTGAATTTTTTCCATAAATGCAATAGAAACTGTACTGGCGTTAAATGGATGAGATAATGCAAAAAAGTGTGCATACTTGGTAAGTCTATCAACTACCACCATGGTGATACTCTTTCCTTTAGACTTGGGTAAACTTGTGATAAAATTTATTGAGACCTCCCCCCAACATTAACTTGGAATGACTAAAGGTTGTAACAGACCCGGGGTCTTAATTGTCTTACCTTTATTTTGTTGGAAAACTAAACATTCCACCACAAGATTTTGAATATTAGATTTAAGACTGATCTAGGAGGATACCGTTGATTCAATGCACAGGTGTTCAAGTGTCATCATCAGTATTTAGTGTCGCCATCACTTCAGTTCAGCTTCGATAGTTCGACAATGTTGGTTATGGATAAGGTTGTTCAGGTAATGTTTATGGTTTACATGGCATTTTAAGTGGATATGGGTTTGGTGCCTGGCTGTCGACTTGTGTTGATCGACAGTTCCGCTAGGATTGGTTAACGAGGTGTGCCTTGTCGTTCGACTTGTAGGATTTGGGTTCAACATGAGGTGTCATCCGTGTTATAGGTTCATCATCAGGATTGTCGTCGCAAAGGTAGCGAGAGTCGACGATGTGTGAGGTTTTATGTCACATTGTCGAGAAGTTCGTCATTAGGTGATTGCTAATGTCACTTAGCAACGAATGGTTGTAAATGGGTGATCAAATTGCTAAAACCCTAATCCTACATCTAAAGCCTAAACTATCAAACCTATTGCAAATACAATAAACTAAGTGTTGAACCTATCACCTAAGACCTAGTTCTAAGTCCTACCCATTGCATTGTTCATTCAAACCTACCACCTAAAGTCCTAACGCTAACCATTAAACTCTCGGCCTAATCATAACAAAACATTACAATAACATTCCTAAACTGCTCATGTAAGGAGACCGCGACGGAGGAGGACATGTGAATAGGACCGAAGTTAGCCATCAGAGTTGACCACATGCCCCTAACCGCCATCCCTAAATCGCAGTGGGACCGCGACTCATGTGAGTAGAGTCAACCGACAAAGGCTAGCAGTAACCTAAACAATTACCGCGTAGGGTTGACATGTGAACGATTATGAATAAACCATTGGACTCAGGGCTTAAGGGTGGACCACAGTGGAAAAGTTAACTATCAGGGTTAGAGGTGACATGTGAACAACGTGCAAGCCAAAGACCGCTAGTTGAAACTGTAAGCAGAACCGTCGGCGCCTAAATCATGGGTTCGGTCACCGCTCACATGAGTTGTCCAATCCCGCCTGGTTAAAGATGAACGCAAACGGTTTATTAGTTAATACAAAGTTATTTTGGGTTTTAAAAGGTTTAGTTTGTTAGAACTAATTCGAACTTCATGAAACCCTAGCCTATGTGGCAAATTGCAACTAGACCGAGCTTGTAAACCCATCCTGAAGCAACAAATTGACCATGGATTCAAAAAAAGTGGTTTTCATGAACCTAGAGGCCTTTAAAAGGCAGATTTTGTCCTCATTGAGGGGAGAGTGGTTTTTGACTTTTGTATGCAGATTCTAGAGGACATAGGCGGGTTTTGTTTTCAGTGTTACGGGAGCATCCGTGGTCAGTTTTAGAAACCGTAAGAAGTGTTGGAAAGATGGTTTAGTGGGCTATCTGATGATAGTGATAAAAAGTGCCTACGTGCACATTCAATCTGGTATTTTCTCTACGTAATCAAAACATTCTTCTCATTCCTAATAAAAATGGTCACGATCTTGAAAGCGGACTTGGAGACATAGTCCATGAGGGACGAACTCCGTCATCAATTTTGCTATCTGGTATCGCTGTGTTTTTACCATTTTCACTTTTTTTATGCATCGATTTTATGTTTAATTAGCTGTCGTAAAGTGTTCTTATCAAGCAGTTTTCCTCGATTTGCGTGCTTTGAGATAACATTCAAATAATTAATGGTTAATCAATTCTACATCAGTTTTCATTTTATGATCATTTCAGATTAAATACTATCCCAAAAAAAATCCTTCTTGATCATGTGGTAAGTTTTTAAAAATCCTAAGTGGCCTCCTAAGGGAGAGGTGTGCAATTCCAAAAGAATCTTTTGTTTGAGTTGGGAATTCTTACAAAGATATAAGCGATATTGTACCATAATGAATCATTCTTCCAACTAAATGTATCATATGTACTGGAATCTTGCTGAAAATTTTGAATGAGTGTCCACACTTCTTTTTCATTCTTCCATTCATCTCTTGCTTTGGTTATGCAATCTGGTTGGATAATAAAAATGGCACAAAATGATGCTTCCACATCCCCATCCTTTCTTGAGAGTGCATTTGCAAAAACATTTGGCTTCCCTTTTTTGTAGATGATTTCAAAGTCATAACCCAACATCTTTGTGACCCATCTTTTCTGTTCTTTTGAAGATAATGTTTGTTCCAAAAAGTATCTAAGGCTATCATGATCTGTTTTTACCTTGAAGTGTCTTCCAATTAGCTAAGGTCACAATTGCTCTAGTGCATGTAGTATTTCTAACATTTCATTCTCATAAATATTTTTGTGTAAATACTTTCCTTTGATTGGAAGGCTTTCAAAATCAACGAGTCTTCCTTCTTGCATTAAAAAAACACCAATTCCATTTCTTGAGGTATCACATTCCATAATAAAGGTTTTTGTGAAGTTTGGTGTAGCTAAGACCGGTGCTTGGCACATGCCTCTTTAGGATGTTCAAAGGCCTTAGTTGCTTATGGAGTTGAAGAAAATACATCTTTCTTTAGTAATGTCTTTAGAGGTGTTGTTATTCTCCCATAATTCTTAACAAACTTACTATAATACCCTGTCAACCTAATAAATCCTTGAAGATGCTTTATGGTTGTGGGGATTTTCTAGTCCTTAATGGCTTTAATTTTGTTAGGGTATACCTTAACGCCCTCATGGGATACAATATGACCCAAATATTCAACCTCTTGTACTCCAAAGAAACATTTGGGGGTTTTTTCATATAATTGTTTCTCCTCCAATAGTTTGAGAACCTTGTAAACATGTTGAACATGGTCCTTCCAAGATTTGATGTAGGTTAGTATATCATCAAAATCTACTAACACAAAATTTCTAAGGAAGGGTTTGAATATGTAATTCATTAAACCTTGAAATGTGGAAGGTGCATTGGCCAAAAGGCATGAACAAAAATTCATAATGACCCTCATGAGTTCTAAATGTTGTTTTCAGAATGTCTTCAATCTTTATTCTAATTTAATGATATCCCGAATGAATATCCAACTTGGTGAAGTAAATTGCTCCATGTAATTCATCCAACAATTCATCAATGTCAAGAATGGTAAATTTATCTTTAATAGTGAGATTATTGAGCTCCCTATAATCCAGACACATGCACCATGATCCATCCTTCTTGTGCTCTAATACTACTGGAGAAAAGAAAGAACTTAGACAAGGATGAATCATATCGGACTCTAGCATTTCTGCAACCATACGTTCAATTTCACTCTTTTGGACATAGGGATATCTGTAAGGCTTGATGTTTGGAGGAACACTTGCTGGAATCAAATAAATAACATGATCATGATCACGAATAGGTGGGAGGCCTTTAGGAATCTCATATACCTTGGAATGATTGTCCAAGAATTTTTGGAGATTTGGAGAAATAGATGATTTCGATGTTTGAACCTCTAGTGAGCATAATTGTGCAATTACACCCCATCGTTCTTTATTTATAAGATTTGTCATTATTACCATTAGAGTTAATTATCTTTCTGGGTTTCCCTGCGATACCCCTTAATTCAACTTCCTTCCCTTCCAAAAAAATTTCAATAAAAGTTCTTGAAAATTAAAAGCTATCATACCCAAAGATTGTAACCATTGGACTCCTAGTACAACATTGACACCACCTATTGGAATGGAAAGCATTGGACTATCAAATACAATTTCCCCATGGTTAGCTTGATATTATGGAACTTTCCAAATCAATTTATAGTTCCTCCATTTGCAACCATAACTGGACACTCTCGTGCTGGATATAGGAAGCAATTCAATTCCTTGTCTATCTTACAATGAATAAAATTATGGGTGTTTCCCGAATCAATCAACACTATTACCTTTTTCTTCTTGATATTTCCTTCTATCTTGAGAGTTTGAGGAGTGTTTCCTACAAATGCATTACAATATATGGTCAGATTCATTTCTTCTTTCTTTGGTGTTGGTTCCTAGTGTATATCCTCTTCTTTTGATGTTTCTTGTTCCTTTTCTTCTTCCTCTTCACAATCTAGGTAAAATAATTTCTTCTCAACACACTTATGACCTTTAGTGTATTTTCTATCACAACTTTAACAAATCTCTTTTGATATTTTTTCTTCCAATTGTTGTGGTGTGAACCTTGTAGGTTGTGGAAGGTTAAGCACAACAATACTTCCATCTTTATAGTTGTGAGTGGTAGACTTCCTTGTTGCCATAATTTTTCTTTCAAATTTTATTGCCACCCTCAATGGCTTCTCCAATGAATCATGTTCCCAAAGACAAACCTCATGTTGGATGTTATCCTTTAAATTCCCTATAAAGAAATCAATCCTATGCTCCTCTGGAATATCATTTACCATTATATTCAATTTTTGGAAGTCTTGAATGTGCTCCACCATTGAACCATTTGGTTTGAGGTTTATCATTTTTCTAAAGAGGGTGTTTCTTTTTGTATCCTCATAATGTGCTATTATTTCCTCCGTAAAAATTGACCAAGTGACAAGTGGTTTACGAGAAAAAATACATCAATACCATACAAACTAATTGGGTTCTAAATATAAAGATGCAATGCATATCTTTTGTGTATGTTCACATTATGGAGATCAAAATATTGCTACATCTGTAGTATCCAGATGTAGCAATATTTAAATAACATCTGTACTTTTTAAACTAACCTTAAAAAGTAAAAAGAATCTTTATATAGT
>APFE030430359.1:55431-86860 GCA_000404065.3 Pinus taeda | reverse complement strand
TGAAAGGTGGCTTTCACAAATTTTCCCAAAGTACACCCCTTGCACTGATCTGACTGCGCAAGAGTGCCTTTAGGAAGCCCAGTAGAAATCTGCTGCAGTATCTTCAAAGCTCCATGGTGAAGGCAGCCCAATCTCCGGTGCCACAGCTCGCCATCATCCTTGCTCGCCACTCCTTCTGCCTTGCATGCCATTGTTGCGCAACCATCTACATGCAATTGATAAAGGTTCTTGACTCGAACCCCTATCTTTCGGGTTTCTCCAGTTGTCTTACTGCGCAGGAAAGGCTTTCCCTCGCTGAAGACAACATCATATCCCTTGTCTTCTAACATCGCCACAGAGATAAGATTCTTCTTCAATCCTAGAACATGCATCACTTCCTTCAATATGAAGGGTTTACTAGACTCCCTCTCAAAGGAAATGGTAGTGATACCGGTCGCACTGTATCTACCATCATCGCCCATCTCGATATGCACTCTAAGATCTTTCTCATCCAGATCAGAAAACAAATCTCGATCTCCTATCATGTGAAAAGACGCACCACTGTCCAAGAACCATATCGATCCCATCACACTTGATACCAAACATGCAATCAGTGAAAAATCCAGCTCAAACTGTGAGGCTAAGGCCTCTCCCGCTGCAGATCCAGCAGCTTGCTTATTTTTCTTCTTCTGCGGACAAATTGTGGCATAATGTCCGTGCTAGTGACAATGAAAGCACTTCACCTTGGACATGTCCTGCTTCTTTCCTTTCGCACCAGAATGAGAAGCTTTCTTGTTCTTCCCCTTCTTTGTTTTGGGAGCCAAAGCGCAATTTTCTTCATCAGATGCCTTTGATGAAGATCCGTCCGTGGTATTCCGCCTAATCTCCTCTTGCACAAGATCCGACCAAAGTCTCTCCCATCCTGGCAATTTCTCTCGACCATTGACAGAGTCCTGATAGGAATGAAAACTCTTTGGAAGACCAAGGAGAGCCAAGCTCACCAAGTCCTCATCATCGACAGTCACCCCCACACTTCCTAGCTCATCTCGACATTGGGTGAACTTCGTGAGATACTTGGGCATATTGTCTCCATTCTCACACTTAATGTTTCTAAGTTTATCCTTGAGTGCCAACTTCCTCTGGTCGCTCTTGCTTTGGAATAAATCTGTCAACACTTTCCACATCAAGTATGGAGAAGCCTTTCCATGTAGGCTGGATACAATTTGATCCTTCACGCCCTCCAATAGAATCCTTCGACACTTTGCTGTCTTCTTTTGCCAAGCCTCAACTTGAGCAACATCAGTAGGTTTTGGGACATCAACATCTATGAACTCCTTCAACCCATTGTCATCTAACACCGCCTCCATCCTATCTTTCCATGCAATATAATTCAAGCTGCCTTCAAGGCCATACTCCAATCACAATCTGTTGAAAGACATTTCAATTTCGACACCAAGAAAACATTGCTGCAAATTTGAATTCCACCAGCTCAAAAATCAACCGCTTTTGATATAAAATTCGTGAGAACAAAGTATTTCTTGTACAGAGATTGATTGTATGGGCATTTACCGGATATGTCACCTTCCAAAAGAAGGATGAATCTAGAGGCTACCTGGCCCGATTACAGACTCTGCCTAAAGAAATAAAATGTAATCACTTTCTGAATAATAGATCTGATGATCAACTTGGCTCTTATACCATGTAGAAATTTTTTCTACAAATCAACTAGCTCTGATACCATGTAGAAATTTTGAATAATATAACACTTATTCACAGAGATTACCTTGATTATACTCTATTTGCAGAATCATGCATAATACATAACCTCCTCTACGTTGATCATCAATTTTGCGGAATTAAGAAACAATCGCATGTGCACATTGAAACATCAATCACACATATCAACACATTATGTACCGGGGAAAGCATACAGCTGAAAAACCCCAACTATTTGTATATTATAATGATAGAGAACATGTAACAATACATAGTACAATACTCCTCACAGGTACTCAGTACTATCTCCACCTGTTACACACAAACTAGCTCAGATCTGAATCAAGTCATAGGTTCAAATCTCCTCCGCTATTTTCCTGCCTCCACTGCGCAACCCCTGCTGAGAATAGAACCGAATGTGTGATCCAAATTCGAATTCCCTTGGTTTGTACTACACAATCCTCATTGGCAATCTCAATCCATTGATTGTGCAAATCTCATGCATAGCTATAGTCACAACTGATAGTAGACTCACCCTTTCACTCACCTCTAACACTTGTCTCCACTGAACTGTCCATGCATTGAGTTAACTGATGTATTCTTTAGTTGATTTATGAGTTAATAATTAGTGAATTAATTAATAATTAATTCACACCACTCATCACTAGTGTATTTGTCAGTTAGACTAAATACAACTAGTTCAACTAAGTCAAACCGAACACAACTCCATCAACTCCTCAATCAACTCCACCAAACTCAATCACTTGATTTCTAACTAAAGTCCATCATGCAATAGCTCAACTAACCCATAGGAAAAGTGTATTTCCTTCTAGCAGTTGCATGTGCCACATCCGTAGCTCAAACTGAAGTGTTGCAAGGGGATAAGATAATGTTTATAGTCCAAATATTATTAAGAGCTAATAATATTCGACTGTTCTATTTTTAGACTGGCAGTCTAAAAATAGACTCCACCCATATGTCTAAAAATAGAGGTCCATCTATTTTTACCAACATGGCCAATCATCCATAAATAGCATCCTGCAACTCATAGACCATGATCCATATGTCTAAAAATAGACATAGTCTAAAAATAGACTTTGCGCCAAAAATAGCCTACGGGCCCACTTAGTGAAGGCGACTTCTTTTCACTAAGCTCCATCATCTTGTTGCATTTTCAACAGCTTATTGGATTACTTGTCATATTTTGGCATATTTGACTAGTATGTAGTGTTTGCGAGCCTTTTCTGGTGGTTTTGAAGGTCGATTTTTATGTAAATGAGTTTTCCTAAACATGTAAACATCTGTCGCACTCATACAAAAAGTCTTGAACGTTGTTGCACAAGTGTCATCATGGTCATCCAAAGGTATACCTTAAGCATTGCACTTGTCGTGTCTTGTCATGAAGCAATCACCCAGAGAAGAATGCTTTGTTTGTTTGTTCTAATGATATACGTTGTCATGTCATCAAAGTAGGATAAGTGTGTGATCACATTTTAGGTTCATCATGAACTTAGCTTCACCGAGCCCTGACTTAGCTGCGCATTGCATAGTGTCAACCCTCATTGATATGATCTTTCTTCCTAGAACTACACAGAACGTAATCACTGTCCTCTAGGGCTGTGGTTTTGCACAATTCTAGAGTCCAACAGCCTCCCTTGACCTCCAGAATTGCACAGTTGTGCCTCCTAGTCTTCCTTGAACTGCACACTTCATACTTTCAATCCACAAGCTTTTCCCTTTCCTGTTGGAACCGCACAATGCACAAAGAGCCCAACCTTCCTTGGCCTCCAAAATTCAAATGATTCCTCAAGTTCTCTTCCCTTAGCCAAAGCTCACTGCCCCCAGAAACTGCACATATTTTCCCTTTAGGCTTCTCAGTTACCTAGTCCCCCCCTTGCCTCTTGAAACTGCACAACCTATCCTCCCAGGGTCCCTTCCCGCAGCAACCATTGTCTGATTGAACTGTGCAATTCTGACCCTCAGTGGGCACTGTGCAATTTTTCTCCTCAATGAGGAATGTGTAGAAAAATTCCTCAGTCAAGCATGAGCTGCACTTTGCACAGTCTCATTGATCAAGCTCTCTCCCTGTCAACTGTAACTACAAAATGCGTAGTCACTGAGCCCTTCCTCCTAGTCTGTGACCTATCCCGAGCTTAGTTCATGGATAATAATGCATCATCTTAGACTAGGGAGTTTTTGGATTGATGTTATCCCATCATGAGTGAATTACAGGAATAGGTACA
Organism: Pinus taeda; assembly: GCA_000404065.3. Classification (NCBI taxonomy): domain Eukaryota; kingdom Viridiplantae; phylum Streptophyta; class Pinopsida; order Pinales; family Pinaceae; genus Pinus; species Pinus taeda. The sequence continues at coordinate 82,922 of APFE030430359.1, read as the reverse complement.
CTATCAAGTCATGGCAAGATGATGAATATGGAGAAGAAGCAAGGAAGCATGCCTAAAGAAACACTTGTAGCTGAACTTATGAGTGGACCTATTAAGAGAAAGCAAAGGGACAGAAGTTTGCAACCATGTTCCAAGACCAAAGATCATTGAATACCCCACATCACCGAGCTATGCGTAGGAGAATAGAAAGCATATCCAAGAACACATCTAGCACTCAATAGCAATAGTGACTTAACATTGCCACATCATCAAGCCAGTCCATGTAAATATTATCATGTCATGTCATGTCATGAGTTGTCATATGCCACATCACTAGTGTGGACCATGTATATTGTAATCAAATGTATTGTAAATTGGAAGTCCAAAGGACACACATGAATACAAAGGGTCATGTAAGTTGAAAAGTCATAGGAAGTTGAACAATCATGAGGGTAGTCAAACAGTCACAAGTGGAAATCATCACTCCTTGGTTATATATACCCCTTCATTGTATGAGAAAAAAACTTTTCACCTTGCCTCCTCCCACAAGGCATTAGAGAGATTAGTTAGTTCTTTGAGGAGCAAGGAGTGGCTCTAATGTCCCACTACTTGGGCTAGTGATGTATAGTGTAAATATGTGTCTTGGAACTTTTTCTTAATAATAGAATCCTATTAAGGCCAACACACTCTTCATGCATGAACTATGAATGTTTGTAAGACTATTTTTTGGACGTTTTTATTTCATGCTTTCTTTCACATGTACTAAGATAGTTGAACTATTTCAGTTATTTTAATGTTTATCTTGTTGAGAATGTGTCGTAATGGTTGTTATCACCGTCCCATCCTTGTGGACTATTCTGTGGGATACTATATATACCTTTCCTTGTTAATTGACTATAACGATCGTTGCAGTAGCTATGGACTATTCCGATGGATGTTAAACAAATATTCCATTGCTTGTCGGTTGTAATGATTGTCACATCCACTGTGGACTATTCGCTGGATATTAGATAGGTTCTTCTGGTTCATGTGTGCCTCTTCCTATGTGGTAAAATTACCTCTCACTTAGAGGCTCACTTTTCTATACCCCTTTGTAGTAAAAGAACCTCGACACAGTTTCACTGCACACTCATTAGGCATGCTCCCCTTGGTTTTTGAAGATACCATTGTATCACTCTCTTGTGTTGACAGTTAGAGTCAAGGAAAATCATTAAGGATTTGGCAACTAAGCCTTTATACCGGATGAGACTCCTACACCAAATGGTGTGAGGTCTAATTGGGACTTCATATTGGGGAGATCCATTGAATGTTGGCAGGTCCAACGCTGTCGACATTTATGGAACTAGAAGGAGGGCAACCAATATTTTATGGCTAATAGACCCACTGACCCCACTAATCTGTCTTCTGGTCAAGGTACCAATGTTCACTCTATTTTCCTTACTCGTACTTCTGAAGGTGGGGAATCTTCCCATCCCAGGCCTAAACGTGAAATCTTGTATGATTAGCTTTAGGCCCTTTGCCCCATCACCCATTAGTTTGCAAAATATATTGGATTTATTCCGAGAGTAATCAGTGTTCCATATTCTCAAAACAAGAACAATACCACCCGCAAATGAATACTAGTCTCATCTGTTGGAAAAGTGGTCCTTGCAAATCTTGAAGAATTAGTAGATGTTGTGGAAAGGGAAGAATAGCCTCCACTCTTTCAATGAGGTAACAAAAGCAACTCCTTACTCTCGAGTTCAACTTTTGGTGGGACAAGCGGAGAAGAAGATGAAGAAGAAGAGGAAGAGGAACAATCAGTTTCAGAAAAGGAAGAGGAGGAAAATAAAGAGGAATGCATGGCAGAGAAAAATATAGACTTGATAAATCAAGGCCCATTGGTACTTCCAGGTTTCTTGCATAAGATGCTGAGACACACAAAGAAGCTCTTGACATAGTATGACCCTTACAAGACAGTGAAGGTTGAAGATCACTTATACAACTCTTACCTAGATTTGCAAAAACTTGATCTACATTATGATGATGATGCATGCAAACTTTCTCCATGTACCTTGGATGGTAGAGAAGTTGTATGGTATCATAGCCTTCATCCAAACTCAATCCAGAATTGGAGGGGATTCAAAATGGTCTTTCTTGAAAAATTTGCTGAAGACAAGACCCTTGCCATGTTATTAAAGGAGTTGAGTAATCTAAATATGGAGCAGAAATAAAAATTTAAATATTTCAATCAGAGGTTCAATCGCATCTTGAACAAATTTTCAGACAACACAAAACCTTGTGACTCCATCACCATAGATTAATATACTTCCACCTTGTCAACAAATATTGCGCATTTTGTAAAGTGAATTGCAAGACATACATTGACATAAAATTACGAAGAAGCTATCACCATTGAGAAGGACTTGTGTGCTATTGTAGTCATCACAGATGATGATCAAAAAAAGACTCCAAGGACATGGGTAAGAGGTCTTAGGCCTCCATGATAAAGGCTAAGGAGAAATAACCGAATGATCGTGAAATCCTGACTTGTCTTGTGAATTCCTTGACCATTGAAATGGCTGAACTCAAACAAGGGACAAGCGAGACTACTGTGAATAGAAATCCTCCCAAGTTCTTGTTTATAAGGAATTCGACTTCCAGCAGCAATAACAATCCGCTGGAAAAACCTGTGCAAAGTTCCAATGTTGTCCCAAATATTGAAAAAATTGGCACGGATTCGTATTGCACATTTCATAATGAGCATAATTTGGAGAAGACGTGTCCACAATGGAACCAACTCATGAGCAGAATGGCTACGTATTTTGTTGACTCAGTCATGGTTGAGGATCAGGCTGAGTCCAATGAAGAGAAGGAAGAAGTTGATGCAACTGATGAAGCTCCAAGCATTGGGCATGCAATGAACATGTATCATTGCATTCTCGCAGCCCAAAAGAGTACTGCCGACAAGAAGCCTTCGAGAGATGGAATGGCCCAAAAACAGAGAAACAAATACAACTTAAGAAGTCAAGGGCTGACCAATGTGATTGAGGTGCCGAAACAAAAGTTAAAATCAAATCTGTTAAGGAAATTCAATCCTATAGCTAACTTAGCGCAAAACACTCAGATCAAGTCCGGGAAAGTTGTCTCAACGAAAAGTGTTTCCGACAACAGTAAGGACACAACCATCCCTCCAGAAACCACAAACCAAATTCCACCCCCAGACACCTTGGTCAGTCTACCTACCGTGGATTATAATATTGTAGATGATATGAAGAAGGTTTGTACAAACATCTCCATGTTCAAACTTACAAAGATCACAAGCCAGCGGGACATCCTTCTAAGGGAACTTGGGAAAACCTCTTCAGGTAATGCCACCTCTTCGGACAAGGGATCTAGTAAGTCTCCTGATGCTCCCACATATGTACTTAATGCCCTCATGATGGATGCAAACACACTTTTCCCGTTGTTTTTGTTAACATTCGAAATCTTCAACTTCAATGTACATAATTGCTTGGTTGATTCAGGTGCATTAGTGAATGTCATGCCACTATCTGTGGCCAAGAAGATCAATGCTAAATGGGAAAAAACAGATGCAAAAATTATTTAGCTAGAAAGAAATCATTTCCAGGCAATTGGTGAACTCAGGGATGTCATCATCCCTTTATCATCTGATAGATGAGTTCACCAATGTATCAACATAGTGATTGTGTACATTCCAGAAACATATGGAGTGTTACTGAGCAAAGACTGTTCAAGAAATCTTCAAGGATACTTTGGCACATATTGGTCACACCTATGGATTTCGTACAACGGCAGGAACAATCATTTCTAGCTAGAGTTAGAGAGATACATGAAACACAAGGCGACTCCCTTGAATGGACACAACGAGCCAATGGATTTCGCAAAACTATTATTTGGAAATTATTTTCTGGAGACACAATTGGGGTGCTATCTTGCAGAGCCATCTCTAGTCCCACTAGACACATAGTTGGATCTCCTTCCATGTCCAACTGGTGATAATGAACTATGTACCATTAGTAGTAGTAGTAGTAGTAGTAGTGCTGTTAGAAGTCCCTATACGTACGATATGTGGACTATGTACTTCGATGGATCTAAGACACAGGAGGGCTCTGGAGCTGGTTTCGTTTTAATAGACCCGCTGCATAGAAAACATTTGATCTCTAGCCGCTTGGAATTTGAGTGCATGAAAAACACTGCAAAGTATGAAGCACTTGTCTTTGGCTTACAGAAGGCCATCGACCTCAATGTTTCCTTTATAAATGTGGTAGCTGACTCTGAAATCCTGGTGCATTAGGTACATAACACTGTACATTGTGTGTCATCTCTTTATCAGCAAGAGGTATGGTGACTCATCTCTCACTTCCAAGTTTTTAATATTATTTCAGTTCCAAGAATGCGTAATGAAGCAGCGGATGCCTTGTAAAACGCTACTGCTAGCATGTCACCTTTAAGGGATGACTTTTCTGTTGGAATTTTTTATAAATCTTATGTTTGAGATAATATCACTAACTTACACATTTTTGATGATGACCAACATATACTGTATTTTATGGCGAACACTAATGTATTCAAGGACACAACGATTGACAAGGATGAGCACGAAAAGGACCTACAGGATGCAACTAATGCAAGTAAGGGCAACCTCATACTCAAGGGTGTGGTTTTATTAGAGAAGATGTATGATCTACAAAACTACTTCTAGGGGCCTGTTAATGCCAAGACCCACATTTCCACATTGTCACATGAGAAAATCAACTTGGGAACTAACAAATATCTGAAATATGTCATTTTCGGTACTTTCTACACACCACAAAAGTGGCAAGCCTTCATCTTCTTCTTGAAGCAGTATTGTGTTGTCTTCACATGGAAGTATGATGAACTTAAGACATATGACATGTGAATCATCCAACATGTAATACCAATCAAGGAAGGGGCCAAGCCATTTCAACAGAAACTAAGGAAAGTTCATCCAATGCTTGAGCCCCTCATACAAAATGAGTTGAGAAAACTGATAGATGCTCAGATCATCTACAATATGTGACATTCAACATGGGTATCTAAGATGGTTATTGTGAGAAAGAGGTCTGGGGAGATCCGCTTGTGTGTAGATTTCCAGAATCTCAATCATGCCTTGGACAAAGATAACTACCCCATGTTGTCCATGGAGCAAATACTTCAAACGGTATCAGGGGCCAAAATGTTTTCTTTGCTTGATGGATTTTTAGGATACGACTAGGTTCTAATGGCAAATCCTGACAGAATAAAAACTACTTTCAAGACGAAGTGAGGCACACTCGCATTTCGATGAATGTTGTTTGGGTTAGTCAATATTGGTGCAACATTCTAATGTGCGATGGACATTACCTTTCGTGGGCTTATTGGACAAATCATAGTGGTCTATCTTGATGATGTGCTAGTATTCTTCAAATAGAGGTCAAACCACCTATGACATCTGAAGAAGATTTCTAAGCGATACCGTAAATACGGGATATCCTCGAATCCAAAGAAGAGTATATTTTCAGTGTCTGAAGGTAATCTCCTAGGACACATCATTGCTAAAAGTGGGATCGAGGTGGACATGGACAGGGTCAGGACCGTATGAATTTACAGGGTAAGTTCCTTAGATAGAACACCAAAGGACACCACTCACAAATAGATCACAGATGAGTACACTGGTATTCTTGACGTGGTTAAAACCCTCAAGGAGGGAAATAGTCCATGACCTGAGCCAACGCAGCCACTTCAGGAAATTTATTAATGTAAAATAAAGAAAATTTACATAAGCTTCTCTCATGAACGATCACCTTACAAATGACCCTCCATGCTCTTTAAATAGAGATCATGGACCAATCAGGTGTTAAGCCATGGATCAAGTGTTGGTAATACCAAGGATAGAATGAACCGTCAGATCAATTCATGTCTAGAACATATCATGACCATCAGATTGTAAGCTACATAAAGTACATACTAAAGAAAGATACTTTTCCTAACTATACACTAGACCAATTTATACTTAATTACTTCCTATGTGTTAGAATATCCTAACATCCCCCCTTAAGAACAACTTGGGATAGGATTGAAGGATGTATAAATATGACACAATAGGAGAAGGAAGGAGGCATTAGATCATATCCCCTCTTAGTGACAACTTCTTGAACTCCAACCGTAAATTGAAGTTTAGTAAACTTTGCTTCGGTGAGAGCCTTTGTAAAGATGTCTGCAACTTGATCATTGGTTGAACAATTTTTCACTTCAAGGACATGGTCATGAATGCGATTTCTAATGAAGTGCATGTGTAGTTCAATGTGTTTTCTGCGCTGATGTTGGATTGGATCTTTGCATAGTTGAATGGAACTTTGATTATCACACCCAAGTGTAGTTGGATGTTGTTGCTGAAAACCAAACTCTGATAGGATTTGACAAAGCCACAGGGCTTCCTTACTAGCTTCAACAAAGCCACAATACTTTTCTTCTACTGAAGAAATAGAAATGGCACTTTGTTTCTTTCAAGCTCATGTAATAGGTCCAGAACCAAGAGTGAAGACATAACCTGCAGTAGACTTCCGATCATTAGGGTCACCATCCCAATAAGAATCAATGAAACCAACCAATGGAAGAGATGCTCCTGCACTGTAATGAATCCAAAACTTAATTGTACCTCGAACATAACAAAGTATTCTTTTAGCTTCTTTCCAATGACTTTCATGTGGGTTTTGCATAAACCGAGCAACAAGGCCAACATCAAAGGAAAGGTCAGGACTAGTATGGGTCAGATACAAAAGTTTTCCAACAAGCTGAAGGTATAAGGTAGCATCAACTTCAGGGGAAGTACAAGTGGATGAAAGTTTGGCTCCAGACTAAAATGGAGAAGGGGTTGGCTTAGAGTCTTCCATATAAAAGTGGCATAGAAGATCATAGGCATACTTGGACCGGGAAAGGGAAATACCTCCTTTGGATTGCAAGACTTGAAGACCAAGAAAATAATGCAAGTGTCCTAAGTCTGTCATTTCAAACTGCTTTTTAAGGGTAGAATTCACATGGTTATAAGGCTGGGATCACTACTAGTAAGGATAAGATCATCAACATAAAGAACAAGAATGATAAGAGACTTGCCCACTTTCTTGGTGTAGACAATATTGTCAGAATGACACCTATAAAAGCCAGTATCTAAAATAAAGTTATCCATTTTGGCATACCAATCCCTAGGGGCTTGCTTGAGACCATAAAGGGATTTCTTAAGCTAACATACAAGGTTAGAGTCTTTTTTTATAAAGATAAGAGGTTGTTCCATATATATTTCTTCATGCGTGTCCCCATGCAAGAAGGTGAATTTAACATCCATTTGACGGACTTCCCATTTGAAAGAGGTAGCAAGGGAAAGAACAAGGTGGATAGAGTCATTTTAGAAACAAGGGATAAGGTTTCAGTATAGTGAGTGCATTCAACTTGTGAAAAACCATTAGCAACAAGACAAGCTTTATGTTTATCAACTTTTCCATCTAGTCCAAACTTGGTTCTGTAAACCCATTTGTATCTAACAAGTGTTCGTCCCTTTGGAAGAGGAACAAGGTTCCATGTATCAGTTTCCAATAATGAACGATATTCTTCATTCATAGCTACATCCCAATCTGGATGGCCTGAAGCTTCTGCAAAGGTGTCTGGATCATAATTCGTTGAAGTTTGAGAAAGTAAAGAAGAGGCTCTATCGAACTGAGAACATGTATGACATTGACCTCTAGGATCACCTGCAAGAGGACCTGTTGCATCCTGAGTAGCACAGACCCATTTTGGAAGCTGAGGAGCTAAAGGAGGATCTCGAGAAGGTGGGGTAGGATTTTCATCCTTGCTATCATCATCTGAAGAAGAAATTTTTTCAGAAGTAGAAGGGATAGAGAGAGGTGTCACATCCGCCGAACTAGGCTCATAGGCCAATATATTTTTAGAAAACTTTACATCTCTTCTAATGATAACATTGTTGGATTTAGGTTGAAAAAGTCTATATCCTTTGACATCTTCAATATATCCTACAAAAATACATTTTTCACTCTTAGGTTCTAAGGATTTATGTTTCTTATCTGGAATATGGGCTCATGCTTCACTTCCAAAAACATGAAAGTAACTTACATATGGTTTAATTGAGCTCCATACTTCTTCTGGAGTGATATTCTTTAAAACCTTAGTAGGAGTTGGATTTACTATGTAATTTGCATAGTTAATTGCTTCTGCCCCAAAATTAAGACTAAGTCCTTTAGATTGAAGCATACAATTAGTTATTTCCTTTAAGGTGTGATTCTTCCTTTCAGCTACACCATTTTGCTGTGGAGTATGTGGAACAATATGTTACAATTGAATTCCATGCTCAATGCAAAAGTTGGTGAATTTGTTGTTAACATATTCTCTGCCATTATCAGATCTTAGCTTAAGAATTTGATGTCCAGATTATCTCTCAACAAAGGCCTTAAAGGGCAAGAACATGTTAAAGACTTCACTCTTGAGTTTTAAGAAGTATACCCAAGTGCATCTGGAGAAATCATTAATGAAATTTAAGAAATATGTGTAGCCAGAGAATGAAACAATTGGAAGTGGACCACATAAATCACTATGCACAAGCTGCAAAGGGGCTGAGACGTGTGAAGAGGTACATTTTTCAAAACTATCCCGATGATGTTTTCCAAGTACACATCTGGAACAAACACCATCTCTGCAAGATACCATAGGAAGATTTGTCACCATATTTTCTTTACATATATTTTAAAGGGAGTGATAGTTTAAGTGACCAAATCACTCATGCCAAAGTTTGCTCACTTCATCATTATGAGCAACAAATACCGAGGGAAGAGTTGATGACCCAAAGTTGTTAAACTTATGCAACCTTGTAGAATCATCAACAATGTCAGTAGCTAAAATCTATGTAGGATCTATTAGGTCCTTAATTACAACATCATGAGGTGAAAATTCAATGGTTTTGCCTTCACTTGAATGAGTTATTTGATATACAAACAGAAGGTTGCAGGATAAGGTAGGAACACAATACATCATTAAATTGATCATTGTCTAGATTAATAGCTCCATTCCCTACACCACTAAGAGATTTATCATCGCCAACATATATATTTTTGGTGTTACAATCATTTTAAAGAAGAAAACATGGCTTTTTTTGGGCCATGTGATAAGAAGCTCCAGAATCAATGAGCCACTCATGAGAATGAGAAGAAGAAGATACATTTAGTGCTTAACTAGACTGAGATGCTTGAAAACCACATGTAGAAAGTGTTAATCCTTGAAGATGAAGTTGAAGTTGAAGAGTGCTCTAAATGGATGTTATGCTTCTCCATTGTGGCTTCTAAGGCCTCCATCTTCTTAAATCATTTGGATTTTAAGTTGCCATCGTGATTACAAAAGTTGCAATGTCTATCAGTCTTCTTCCCTTTGTTTTTAGTTGCCTTATCATTTTTTTGAGTTGATTTTGCATTGTGAGACTGAAATGGCTTAGGACCCTTGTTTGGTTTAGGACGATTCTTTTTAGGATGCTGCTTCTTAGGATTCTTTGAACTTGGTTGCAAAGGATTTCTTATAAGAGTTTCTAGTATTAAGAAGACCAAAATGTAAGAGTTTTTCTTTCTCTCTTATTAAAGAATCACAAAAGGGATCAAAAGAGGGGGACTCGTAGTATTTTCCTTGAGAAATAAAGGCTTCTCTAGTGGAATGGAAGGTGGAAACAAACATAGATTAGGTTGTTCCTAACTTAGTAAGAATGGAGTAGATAAGGCTACCATCTTCTTTCTTAACCTTAACACCTTCCAAGAGAAGTCTAAGGGTCTTGAACTTGGACAAAAAATCTTCAATGGAAGAAAAAATACTGGTTTCCAATGTAAGAAACTCATTTTTGAGTTTATGAACTCTAATTTCATTTTTAATTCCATTGCTTCATTGGGGGTATCAATTTTTACAATATGGAATCTAAGGTCTAGAGAAATAGACATCCCTATCAACCCACGTGTTTGATCTTGCTTATTTTCTCATTTGGTTTTCTTATCTTCATCTTTAGGTTTAGACTCTTTGCCTGAGGCTATTCTATAAATACCTTTACTTCTAAGTAAATCCACAATGTAGGATAGCCATTGGAATTAGTTGGCGCTATCAAGAATAACTAGGCATGGACTTTCCATTTTAAAAGAAACTGAAGCTGTTGATGCTGAAACCAAGTGTTCCAATGGAATGATCTCAAAAAATTAGGTCGATTAAAAAAACGGCTCTGAAAACGACTTCTAGATGAAGAAATTATGACTTTTTGAAGAAAAGTTGTTGAAGATGTCGACGAACTACGTGAATGTTGGGAAGTGAATGATAATGTTATATTTAAAAACAATCTCCCCATTTCCAAACTTAATCTAACTAGCTCACTTTTAAAAAAAGGTTACTTTATGTGACCCACTTTTTTTTTTTTGTGGTTCATGAGCACCCTGGTCAGTGAGTGATTGCTACGTCCACGGAAAAATCTGGGCGATAGCTAGGCTAAATCGCCCGTCGGCCTACTGCAAGACCTGACCCCAAGGGCTTCGGGTGGATTCGACCCTGTGACCTCCTGATGGCGAGGCACGATTTTTGACCAACTGACCTAACCCTTGTGGCTTATGTGACCCGCTTTTATAAATAAGTGAAAATCACTTTTACAATGGTACTTTATGAACTATCTACTAAATTGTAACTTAAATAAAAGATAAAGTGACTTTCGAATTATAAGTGAGTCACTTTTTATAATGGGTGAGAACACTTTTACATAAAGTAACTTTAAAAAATAAGTTACATGTGCTTTTTGAAAAAGTAAATCAACAAAAAGAAAGACTTGAACCCAAGACCTCTATTTTCATAAAGTAACTTCTGAACAAGTGAGCTACTTTAAAAGGTTAGTAATTTTTGGAAAGGAGGAAGTTCTTTTAGTTTAGTTTAGTTTTATTTGTTTGTTTGTTTTTGTTTTGTTTTGTTTTGTTTTTTTTTTTGTTTTTTTGTTTTGTTTGTTTTTGTTTTGTTTTGTTTTGTTTTTGTTTTTTTCACTGAAGCTTTGGGTGTGTGACTACTTCAAAAACCCTTTTTTTCCTAAAAAAAAACTACCCCAAAAACCAAATGATCAAGCAAAAGATTTACGCCTTAAAGTTATTTGCCCGAAAACTATATATTTTCCTCAATGTTTTTGATTTTTAAAGAAACCACAAAGGTGCAATAGAAAAGAGCATACGCATGAGAAAAATCCTTTATTTCTATTTCTGGTTTGCCTAGATCACATAGAGTCACGAGGCAAAGAGCATATGGGGAAATGAAAGGTATAGGTCCAGTAATAATTTTTTTATAGAAGACTATAAATGGAAATAAATAGAGTGATAAATAACTATAACTGCAAATAAATATCGTGTACCTCCAGATCTTAAAAATGACATAGCTAGGGTTGCCGAAAAACTTTTCTCATGAAATGAAAGGGTTCCCTCACTCGAACAGATTCTCCTAACACAATAGAGTATTCCTCTCGGCCTGAAAGCGGTAAAAAACAATAGAGCTAGGAAACAACAACCAGATGCAGTTGTACTAGCTTCAAATTTGGATCACCAACGAATTCAACACTTGAATAGGTCTGATACCATGTAGGAATTTACAGGGTAAGTTCCTTAGATAGAATGCCAAAGGAAATCGCTCACAAACCAAACAAAATTCAGTACACCACTATTCTTGACCTGGTTAAAACCCTCAAAGAGGGAAATAGTCCATGACTTGAGCCAACATGGCCACTTCAGGAAATTTATTAATGTAAAAGAAAGAAAATTTCCATAAGCTTTTCCCATGAATGGGCACCTTACAAATGACCCTCCATTCTCTTTAAATAGAGATCATGGACCAATCGAGTGTTATGCCATGGATGAAGTGTTGATAATACCGAGAAGAGAATGAACTGTCAGATCACTCCATGTCTAGAACATATCGTGGCCGCCGGATTGTAAGTTACAAAAAGCACATACTAAAGAAACACATTTTTCTTAACTATATACTAGACCAAGTTATACTTAATTATTTCCTATGTGTCAGAATATCCTAACAAGGTCCATCATGTAGATTCCCCACCCAGTGAACAAGAAAGCCATGCAATCTTTATTGGGGAAGATCAACTTCCTCTGTAAGTCCATCTCAGACCATGCTTAGATTGTTAAACCAATACAGGAGATGATCAAGAAGGACACAATTTATAAATGGGATAAGAGGGGAAAGAACAAATTTTCTGGTATCAAACAAGCTATAGCAAAATCCCTTGCATTGTACAACCCTGACTTCAGTAAACACTTATTTCTCTACACTTTCGCTTCCGAAACTTCTCTTGTTGTTGTGCTCACTCTAAAGGATGAGTTGAACAATGAACGACCTATCTCCTTCATGAATGCAAGTCTACAAGGACTAGAGCTCAATTACCTCATCGTGGAAAAACAAGACTATGTAGTGTACAAGGCCGTAAAGCACTTCACACCCTATCTATTAAAGAAACATTTTGTTATCTTTGTTCCACACCCAGCAGTTAGATTACTGCTTGTTCAACAAGAGTTGGGTGAAAGGAGGGTGAATTGGATGACTAGGTTACAAGAATATGATCTATAAATCAATCAAGTTCACACAATCAAGGGTCATGGTCTTTTCCAATTAGCATTAGAGGAACTAAACACAAAAGAGGGAGAAGAAGAGCTTGCAGGATGGTAGCAAGAGATTGAAATGTACAATGTTGAGTGAGCCACCCCCACTACGGACATAGACTCTTGGTACACATATGTGCGCTAATACTTCGAGAATGACACAGTGTCCTCTCACTTCTCTACATTACAGAAGATGGCACTTTGACTTAAAGCATTATCATATCAGTTGGTGCATGGGGTGATATTCAGGAAGCACCACAATGGAGTACTGCTCAGGTGTTTGGAGGCATATGATTTAGAAAAGGTATTACATGATCTCCATGGTGGACCAGCCGGGGCACACTTTCAGGGAAACACTACAACACATAAGGTTATGCAGGCTGGATTTTACTAGCCTACATTATTCAAGGATGCTTATGCCTATACCCGCAAGTGTCCGATTTGTCAAAGGTGTGCTGACAAAATCAGAAGTCAGCAGCCCCATTGCAGTGGAAGAACCTTTTCAACAGTGGGGCTTGGATATTATTGGGTAAATTTTCCCACACTAATCAAAGCAACACCGCTATAGCCTAACTACTACAGACTATTTCACGTGGTGGACAAAGGCAATTCTGCTAAAACATGTGAATGATTAGGAAGTCATCAACTTTCTGCAACAGAAAATCATCTCCAGGTTTGGCATTCCCACATCACTTGTTTTTGACAATGCAAAATATTTTTCATCAATGAGACTTTATGATTTTGCATTGGAAAATGGTATTATATTGAAACATTCAGCTAATTATTATTCACAGGGGAATGGTATTTTTGAATCCACAAACAAGAATCTCATTCTTATCATCAGAAATACCATATTCTCTGAACAATGAAACTGGCACTCTGCTTTGGTGAATGCCTTATGGGCGGATTGAGTCATACCTAAACCTTAATTGAACACCTCCCATTACTTCCTGATGTACGAAAAAGAAGCCATCCTCCTGCTGAACATCTACTTTCCCACTCTCCAACTATCCCAAAAGTCCTAGGGCAAGTCATGTATTTTAGTTCATCGTAGGATGGACACTTTGCACTAGCTATAAGAAGAAAGGTTGAAAGCTAAATAATTTTTTTTACTTCACCAGAGTTGTATCAAGAGGTGGTTTGATATAAATTTTGTAGGGAAAAATAGCTTTAGTGTGGGTGACTTAGTCTTAAAGTGGCATAAAACCCACAAGGACAAAGGAAAACACACTAAGTTTTAGTCCCTATGGATTGATCCATACACAGTAAATGAGAAGCTTGGCCAACACACGTATCACCTTCAATCACTTGACAGGAAGATTGAATCTCTCCCTATCAATGGCCAAGACTTAAAACATTATTTTCAATGAGGATCTGGAGTTGTGCCCTGCACTATGTACATAGTGTTTTTTTGTTTGTTGTTTGTTTCTTTGCTTGAATTTTGTGTTGTTTTTTCATGTAAATAAGTGTTGTGCTAGACTGCATTGCGACTTCTAAGTCTGTGTTGGCTGAAGTATAAAGAGTCTTGTGACACTACAACATTTGGCTATCCTTCTTTCTGTCTTCCTTATGTTGGCTACATCTTTTGGTCGATGAAATTCCACAGAAAATATGATCTGTCCATAAAGAGAGTTTTGGTCCGACCGTGAACCCATGGCTAGTCCAGAAACATTAGCCTATAGTCAAGTTTTTTTTTTTTTTTTTGCTGGTGTTCTCAAGTTGATCAAATTAGTAGAAATGGAGAAGGGAAAATTTTAAATGAGCAAACCTATATCATAGGTCTTTATAAGATTCTCTGAAGAACAACCTATTTTTCTCTCAATAAGTCGGGATCCCTTTTCTACCCCAAAATAAATAAGTGTCGATGCACATTTATCTTTAAATAAATAAATGAAGGTGAAAGAAGAGAAATGATTCTTGCACAGAGAAGTGAAGAAATCAACTCCGTCGGGTACTGTCTAGGCCCACTGGCAATGGAGCAACACCATATATGAAAAACTATACTCTGAAAATCTGAAGCTCGCGAGCTAAACTACCCTTCCCAACTCAAAGCGTTGTGATTTCGCTAAATCTTATGTTGTGTTAAACTTGAAAGGTATAGAGGGAACCATGTTTTCCCATGGGGTAAGTGGGAAGGCCAAAATGATCTGCATTATGAATCAATACTCCCCGAGGAACCAAGGCACTGCACATAAGAAACTAACTAAGACAGAGAAGCTATAATTCAACCAATGTGTCGCCAAGTGTTGTAGCTACTACAACACCCTCCAATTTTTTGTCTTGCACTCAAATTTTGGAGCCTTCCTTGGTCTTTCCTTGATTGCTTCAAACACTCAAGCTCATTCCATGAGATTTCTTGAAGTTCTTTGGCCCCTTTTGCTTGTTGGATTACTTGTCATCTTTTGGCATATTTTACTAGTATGTAGTGTTTGCGAGCCTTTTATGGTGCTTTCGAAGGTCGGTTTTTGTGTAAATTAGTTTTCCTATCCATGTAAGCATCTTTCGCACTCATACACAAAGTATTGAACGTTGTTGCATAGGTGTCATCACGGTTGTCCTAAGATCTATCTTAAGTGTCACACTTGTCACGTCTTGTCATGAGGTAGTCGCCAAGAGGGGAATGCTTTGTTTGTTTTTTCCAATGGTCTATGTTGTCATGTCGTCAAAGTAGGCTAAGTGTGTGATCACAGTTCAAGTTCATCACGAGTCCATCTCCCTTCAGCACTTAGCCATTTTCAGAAAATATTGCCTATGAGAAACTTAGCTTCACCATGCCCTGACTGAGCTATGCACTGCACAGTCTCAACCCTCATTGACGTGACTTTCTTCCTAAACTACGTAGTGCACAATCACTATCCTCCAGGGTTGTGGTTATGTGAAATTCCAGAGTCCAAAAACCTCCCTTAACCTCCAAAATTACGTAGTTGTGCTTCCTAGCCTTCCTTGAATTGCGCACTTCGCACTTTCAATCCTCAAGATTTTCCCTTGCCTGTTGGAACTATGAAAGGCATAGAGAGCCCAACATTCCTTGGCCTCCAAATTTGTGTAGATGCTTCTTCCAGTTCTCTTCCCTCAGCCGAAGCTCACTGCCCCCAGAAATTGCGCATATTTTCCCTTTAGGCCTCTCTGCTGCCCATTCCTCTTAATATTGCACAGTCTGTCCTCCTAGGGTCCCTTCCCGTAGAAACCACTGCCTAATTTAATTGCACAATTCTGACCCTCAGTGGGCACTGCACATTTTTTCTCCTCGGTGAAGACTATGCAGAAAAGTTCCTTAGTCAAACCATAGTTGTGCTCTACGCAATCTAAGTGATCAAGGTCTCTCCTTGTCAGCTGGAATTGCACAATGCACAATCACTCAACCCTTCCTCCTAGTATGTGACCTATCCTAGGCTTAGTTCATGGTTAATACTGCATCATCTTAGACTAGGGAGTTTTCAAATTGATGTTGTCACGTCATGAGTGAATTGCAGGAACATGTACACTATCAAGTCATGGCAAGATGATGAAGAAGGAGAAGAAGGAGGGAAACATGCTTAAAGACTCACTTGTAGTTGAACTTATGAGTGAACCTATCAAGATAAAGCAAAGAGACACAAGTTTTCAACCACCTTACAAGACTGAAGATCATTGAAGACCCCGCATCACCAAGCTATGCAGAGGAGAAGAGAAAGCATATCCAAGAACAAATCTAGAACTCAAAACAATAGAAAATTGACATTTCCACATCATCAAGCCAGTCCATGTCAACAGTGCCATGTCAAGTTATGTCATGAGTTGTCATATGCCACATCACCAGTGTGGACCATGTATATTGTAATCAAATATATTGTAAAGTGCAAGTCCAAAGGACACACATGAATATGAAGGGTCATGTAAGTTGAAAAGTCATAGGAAGTTGAACAATCATGAGGGTAGTCAAAGAGTCATAAGGGGAAAGCATCACCCCTTGGTTTTATATACCCCCTCATTGTATGAGAAAAAGACTTTTCACCTTGGCTCCTCTGGCAAGGAATTAGAGAGATCAACTAGTTCTCTGAGGAGCAAGGAGTGGCTCCAATGTCCTGCTACTGGGGCTAGTGATGTACAATGTAAATATGTGTCTTGGAAATTTTGCTTAATAATAGAATCCTTTTAAGGCCAACATGTTCTTCATGCATGAACTATGAATGTTTGTAAGACTATTTTGTGGACGTTTATATTTCATGTTTGATTTAACATGTATTAAGATAGTTGGGCTATTTTGGTTATTTAGTGTTTATCTTGTTGAGAATGTGTCGTAATGGTTGTTATCATTGTTCCATTCTTGTGGACTATTCCGCAGGATACTAGACAAACCTTTCCTTGTTCATTGGTTGTAACAATCGTCACATCCGCTGTGAACTATTCCGTTAGATGATAGACAAATCTTCCCTTGTTTGTTGGTTGTAACGACTATCGCATTCGCTGTGGACTATTTCGCTAGATGTTGGATAGGTCCTTCTGGTTCATGTGTATCTCTTCCTAGGTGGTATTATTACCTCTCACTTAAAGGCTCACTTTTCTCTCCCCATTTGCAATAGAAGAACCTTGACATAGGTTCATTGCACACTCACTAGGCACACTCCCGTTTATTTTCGAAGATACCATTGCATCACTCTCTTGTGTTGAAAGTTAGAGTCAATGAAAATATTTAAGCATTTGGAAATTGGGCCTTTATACTAGATGGGACTCTTACACCAAACGGTGTGAGGTCTGATTGAGACTTCATATCGAGGAGATCCCATGAATGTTGGTGGGTCCAGAACCATCAACACCATCCTTCAAACCTTCCATGTCTGATTTTAAAACCTCCGTGCCCCCTTTTAAGCCATCCATGTCCCCTTTGAGTTCATTTTTGGTTGCTCTGTGTGAGAGTGAAATTTTTTGCAATTGGTCCCGTAACTTTGATATATCATGTTGCAATTCTTCTTTTTCATGCGTCATAGTAGAGCTTTCTGAGGGCTTAATGGGTGTAGATTTATTTTGTTTGGGAGGCATTTTGAAACCCAATATTGATATCTATGCTTCAATATGCCCTTGGAATCTCTTCAAACTATTTTTTCAAACAAAATTTATGTAAAATTTAAAAAAATACACATTTTTATTTCTTGTTAGGAGCTTGATATTCAAGTTGTTGTATCTATGTAATTTTATATCTCTAAGGTCTGAAATTTTGTCCTTGGTGGCCCTCCAAGTCTTCTTTCCATCGCCATAAGTCATATCGAGATTGGATTCTTCAAGAAAGAGTTATTCTCGATCTCCCATGATGACATGATTATAGACTAGTTCAGTAGAGAGAACTTGTATAGAGTGTCATGTGTCATTGTTTCGACCTTCGGCCCTGAAAATGATACATAAGAAACTGTTTGAGATTGAATTCTGGAGCCTACAAAAACCATAACTTCCTTAGATCATATTTTGGAAAATATAACGAACCAAGATCTAAATTTTTTACATGAAGTTAACCACGATTTCAACTTCCCGTGGTCGAAATTTCAGCTTTTGAAGCCCAGTAGAAAAAACGTTATCACAAAAATACCAATATGACCTATTTGAAGTAGTGAAACCTTAAACTCCAAAGCTCTGATACCAAATGTTATGCAATCAACTCATAAAATAGAAGGAAATATAGATCAACGACTTGAGAATTATCCTCTTCGAGGGGGGAACCTCCT
The DNA here is from genome assembly GCA_000404065.3 of Pinus taeda. NCBI lineage: Eukaryota > Viridiplantae > Streptophyta > Pinopsida > Pinales > Pinaceae > Pinus > Pinus taeda. The sequence goes on along the minus strand of APFE030430359.1, from coordinate 64,576 downwards.
TTACATCACATAAATGAACAATTCTTGGATGATAAAGATGAAAATACCTCGTTTCTATATATAGGAGTCTAAGGGGTCACAATATAATCAGTTCCTACATAACAATAATAATGTAAGGGCACAACAATAACAATAGTGGGCTTCTATGGGGCACAATAATAACAATATGGGGACTACATGGGCACAAAAATAACAATAAGGGGGCTACACTGACAATAACAATAAGGGGCTACAATAATACTATAGGGACCTAACAAACATCAATAATGAACAAAAAATAGGGAGTATAACAAAGGGATCAAGGAATAATTAGGAGAAAAAATAGGGAGTCATGTTGGTGTGAGGGAAAATATGTTTTCCAATATGAAATTAAATAAATAATTTTAGGAGAACCTTGGTGAGAGGTTGACACATGGAAAGATGAATAATTAAATTATTAGGTTAATAAAAATATTTTTTTTTCACGAAGTGACAAGTGTCATCTATGAAGTATCCTATAAAAGAAGCAAGCTATGAGAGAAGAAACTTTTTTTTCCCTATTGTTGGATGACTTTCCTAATGCTATAATGAGTGTGACTACTGAGTCCTATAGTGAGTTTGATGAAGTGGAGGCTCTTGGAGTGGGAACTCTTGAGGTTGAGTGATCTTTTCCACTTTCTAATGTTCTTCCTCTATTGTAAAATTTCATTGTAGCTTGAGGGTCTGTGGAGAATAAAAGTACCCAAAGAGTAGGCTAGGAGGTCGACTAGTGAGTTAAAAACACTTGGTTGAGAAATAGAAATCTCTACATGTATGAGGACTACATTAAGGGAGCACAAGGATCAATCACTTGATATTGAGACTCCATTTCCCTTTGTGCATGATATCATTAGTTTTCGAAAAGTTTTCCTACATGCTTAATTTTTATAGACAATTATCTGATTGTAAAAGTTAACGATATGACGTATAATTGTAAATTAATGGATTGTTGGTATATCTACATTTAATTATTATATGATTCTCATGTTGGTTTTCATTATTCAATGGATGGTTATTTTTTAAAAGGAAACCTTCAGTTGCCTATTACTGTGTAATTATGTACCTTAGAATGCAAATCTTATTTACTAATAAAAATGTGAGCCTGGAAACCTCTATCTAATACTTGTGAGTTATAATCTCATGTTTGTTCCTTGGATTTCTTAAAAAAATTGAAAAATTGAATAGATATATGTGTAAATGGTGTCATAAGGATAGTCCCTACACTTGGTATCAGAGCTTGGTTCAATACACATTGGGCCTTAGAACTACTGTCATGTCAATTTTCTCATGTAAGTAAAAGCACTGATATCCAAGATGTGAAAAATTATAGCCATGAAACTCGTCATCAAAGCAAGGAACACCAATGAAATAGACTTCATGGGATTTGTCATGGTTAAGTTAAAACTCAATGACATTGTAATCTTTAGAAAATATCGTTGGTATGTTGACACCAAAGAAATATCTATCCTTGTCCTCACCATGACACATATTATTAGTGTCTTCAATCATATTATTATTTTTATCATCATGAAAACTTTCACTCTTCTCGAGAAAGCGTTTCAGGTCTGCAAATGTTGGGTGCATTTGACCTTCTAAATTTTTCTCGAACTCTAACCCCTCACTATCACATGTATAGCGTTGGGAATAATCTGTCCCTAGTGGACTACAAATCTTACATATGGATACCTCTTGTCTTGATAGTCACTAATGAACATAAGTTGTAGAGTAAAATTTATATTAGACCATTTTGTTCTGTCATAATTTATAGACTGCCTAACCTCCACAAGTTCTTCATCTCTATTGTATGGTTTTATAATCATATCACCTTTATAAGCTTATTTTTGATACCTTCCTTGACTTATGGTGCATAAAGACCTTTAAAACACTGTTCATTACAATGTAAAATCTTATTTTGGGTCTAGGAATGACCTTAAAATGTTTGTAAAATGCCTTCTTTGCATCAAAGCTGGTATTCTTAGTTGAGAATTTCTCTTTCATGAAATCTAGGTCATATCTTCCAACAACAAATTCTTGGAAAGATATTTAATTGTTGTTTCTTTGTCATGCAGTGTGAAAAACAACATTCCAAATTGAAATATACATACTCGTATGTGATTTATAGAAAATGCATGCCATAAATTATAGTACACATGTTAAATTGTAATTTTTGTCATAATGCAAATGAGAGTTAAGTCACGTTTAAGTGGTGATGAGTTTTGTTGTAATAATTCTATTGTAAGTGATACATAATCTAAGAGGAAAATTTGTAGATAACCTATCAATAAACATTAGTTATGAACCCCATAACTATAGTTAAACAACGATTTGGCTATGCCACAACCCTTATAAACAACTCACAGTTTATACACTTGTCACAGAGACAAGTTGGAACAATTAGTTATAAATCAATTACTTATGTGTGAGCTTTTAATTCCAAATCAAAATATATTGTGGTTGTTCCCTTGTTCAAAATTGAAAATCCATCTAGAGTGAAGCATGTCACACCCCTTTATTCAGTTATTTTACAACATCTAGTTGATTTCTTTTTGGGTGAAGTAATGCTTAAAAAATATGGTTGATTTAACCTTGGAAATACTCACAAGGAAGTCATGAGGGGAACTGCTATGCTATGCCCTATAGTTCCACAATATTTGGTGGTTAGCCTCTTGCATTGCACGTTCAAAATTTAATACTCACATTTAGTAGCCAATATGTAAGTAGTGATGTTTCTTTTCTAATCAATCTTTAGCCATATTTGGGCAGGTTATCCAAGAACATGGTAAAAAATGTTGTATGTTTTTTTTTCTTTCTAAGTTGGTTGAAATATATAATGGTGTCTTTTTCTTTTGTGGGTACGAGAATATGGGTTGAAAGGGATTTTGCATTTCATTTTTCGATTGCATTACAATTTCACATTTGAAGAAAAATATGAGATGACTAAGGATGATATAGAAATATGTTTTAGGAAAAGTTGAATGAAATAAAATGCATTGGATAAACAAATTTCTAGATTATGAAATCTATTGAAATGTGCGTGAACATGTAAATTCTATTTAGTCGAAGTAGGGCATTTAATTGACCAAGCCTTGAAGGCATGTAGGAAATTGATTTTTTTTTACATTGGAAATATGTTTTGCATGGCGTTAAGTTTCTAACATTGTTTTCTTGTGATCCAACATATTTTTTTTCTGGCAAGGTTAATTTCATGTTTGGAAGAATTTTATCTTGTGCAAAACCATCTTAAGTTAGAAATCAATCAGATCACATGACTATTTGAATGATGGACTTATTTTAATCAAAGTCTTGTTACTGTTATTGTCAAGAAGTAACTTCTACCAAACAAATAATAATTCTGTATAAAGTTGAGTGCTCGAGGTTGTCATTTCTGTTAAGTGTGAGAATAAATATCTTTGTTCAAAGAGAAGGATATAGTCGAGGTGACCAAGTAGTGTAAAAATAAAACAATGCATATTGTAGTTCCATATATATTACTATTAATGCCATTCCATCACAATCAAATACTTCCGTTATGGTCTCTTTTCAAATACTAAATGATCTCTGAATCTACATATCAATGGCCTTCCTTTGTCCTCTATCCTTCTCTATGTCTCCAAATTACAAGTATTGATGAATATAAAACCAAGGGCACCACATAAAAACTAAATGGAGATCGAAGAGCGTGACCATGTTGAGGAGAGGAGGAGTTGGCGCTATTAACTTCTCTAAACTTGTTAATGTAGGAATTTAAAATAGGGCTCATGGCTATTGATAGATTGAATAGAAAATCAATCAACCATTTAGTTTGATCCACTTAGTTGAACTAAGTAGCACACAAACTTGACACTTGCAACATCTTATCAATGATTGCTAGCTTGGTAAACTAAAGTTAAGGACTGATATTGTTAAACTCTCACAAGGAATAGACAAATTTAGATAAACATGGAATTCTTATTATTAATAGGTACATAAATACATTGTCCTGAACCTTAGTTTCATAATCCAAGAGATTTCTTGGACTTCTATGACAATTCACATTCATCCACACCAACAAAAATGAATTAGGTGTCCAACATTTCTCCCCTTAGTTTGAAGGGGTGTACGTGTGTCCAATAAGAGAATGAAATACGAAATTTCATGGAAGCCAATGGCTGAATATGCTCTCTAAAAAGGCAATGGCTGAATATGCTCTTTGAAAAGGTGGTTTTTAAGGAAGGCCACAAACCAAAAGAGGTGGGAGATATCGAAGTCTCAAGTTGTGGTGTTTTAAGGCTGACCACCAACTTTGGAACTAAAGATGAAAGAATTTCCTAGATCAATTCCAAATCTAGCTAGAAGCTGAAGTCTTCTACTGGTGGAATCACTCCCTGATAATGGTTTTTAGATAAACACAAACTGATGTAGAAAAAAATGCAGTCTTCTTCTAGTGTGGTTTAAGGCATGACACCAACCAAAATCATGCTCATGGAGCATAACTTTGTCTCTAGATACAACTCTAAATTTGGATATGGCTAACTCTAGCTCTAGGCTCTGGGTTATGGCTCAGGATCGCTTGATTTGGATTTGAATATGGTAACTAGCCATCAATTCCCCCGTGTTAGATACAAGGTGATAAGATGATGAAATCTCAACTACAGGATGTGTCAATACTAGAGAATGAACCCTAAAGTATGACCAAAGAACCTTCTTGGTTGTTGAAGCCCATTTATAAGAAGGAATCCATCCAAGGTGAATCTTCATTCTTGTAGGAAGCTTGTTTCTAGAATATCTATTTAAATGATGATTATTTTTACCACAATGCTCACATGCGTGAAGATCAAACACTGATCTTTCACATGACCAACCTAGTTACAATGTTTGCATATGCACATACTGTAAGAGTGGAAGAATGTGGAACAAGTGAAGATGATTTGTCCCAAATAAATCCAACACTATGAAAATGGATTAGCTCAGAATAGTCTAGAATGTGAGGGGACACATCCTTGTCGTATCCAAGACTAGTTATGTTCTTGTTACTGATAAGTTCTTCCCAAGGTCTGGTGATGGGCTTGGGAAATGAAGCTTGAACCTTTGCATCTTCATGCAAGTCTACTCCTAAAGAGGGCACTTGATGTGAATCAACTTCAATGATCTGATCAATTTTTGGTTGTTGATGGGAGTCAACTTCAGAATAAAAAAGAGAACTGTTCTAAATAAAAACCAATTGAAAATGACGACTCTTCTATTGTAGCTCATCTTGTTGTAGTTGCAACTCAAGTTGGAGAAACTCAAGCTTCTCCTGTTCATGTTATAGATATATTTTAATATCAACAAGAGTGGCCTTGCTTTTTGGATTGTGTTATGAATAATAGACAACATTAGAGTGCTTAATGACTCTGACTAATCATCGAGTCTGGCCATTTTATCCATCTCAAGTAAATGAAGGGTGCTCCAACCAACTGAGAGTACACCACTACCAAGTCTCTCCTTGAGTAAAAACTTCTCACAACAAACTTAATACAGAAGCAAAGCATGAAACACTAAGATATGTTCATCTAAGCAGGAAACTAATGGAGATAGGGAAAGAGAGATGTACAACAACAAAACTAGGACTTAACAAGAACAAAAAGCTTTTATTTGGAAGGCTCTTGCCTTGTAAAGTGATAATGCAATATACACACTGTACAAATTCCAAAATTTCTCCCTTGTATTGAACTAATGGAACCATTCTATGCCAGTTAAATGTTTCATTCTTCATTTTCTTCAACACTAGTGTAGTGCTCTTCTTGAAGAAACGTTTTGTAATTTGAAACTCACAACTTCTGCCAATGAGTTGACATTTTAGGGAAATACCATGCATAATGATGATGGAGAATGGGGAGTATAGTTAAACTAGCCATAATTTCCTACTATTGTCATGTTCGGTCTTTTTCTTAGTACAAGTGCTAGCAGTGAAATGCCAAATTTTAAGAGATATCTAGGAGTGGAGAAAAATTAGAAATATGCACCATATAGAGTTCTACAATACACCTTTATGGTCACTCGTTATTCAATTTGGTTTTCATCATTGACATTGTGAGAGTAAGGGATGTTGAGGTTGTTTCTATTAAAGGCTCCAAAAATGGATGGCAGCCAATGAATGACCAATGTTTCTTTTATTTGTCAAAAACATGTCATCAACATGACTACTTTAAATTTATTTATTTTAAACAAAATCAAGCTTCCAATGTCCCAAAAGAAAATTTTGAGCAAGTGCCCGTGATCTGCAAATCCTAGTTTAATACTTGAACCTTCTTGGCCCTTTTTTACCAAAAGTAAAAAAATCCACTGTCAAAGCCCTCAAACGTTAAAATAATGCTATTTTATGCACATAATATGTCCTTTATTTCATAAGACAAAACAATGAAAAATGATGGTGGTGTCTATATTGCAATCCTCAACTTGATGAGCTACTACCACTCAACACGTAGTATAGGCGCTCACATGTGTTGTAACCAAAGTAGAGTTACCAATCAACAATAAACCAGTCAAATGGAATGGAATGGTTGCTTTTCTACAAGAATTAGAAGATTATAAATTGTAGATATCACAGTTTCTCATTATCCTCTGTCGAGTATTTTGATCAATATGAAATGCATGCCACTGCTATAACTAAGATCACATTGAATATAATATTTAGTTAGTGGTAAATGTGCATAGGTTCCATATCAACAAATACCGATCATCTCCAATGGAGCCCCAAAGAAAAATGTACTCCTCCCTTAAATGTCATGCACCATCTTCCACAACACCCTCATGGACCATGCCAAGTCAAAGCGTTATACAGGAAGGCTTTCACTTCTTAATAAAAAAATGGGGCCAACAACTACTATCTTATGTTTCAACGACCTTTGCCATACCTATCCTCGTAGCAATAATTTCTAGAATTCTACTATGCTTTGACGGACAACGCCATTACAAGAATGCTCAAGTGTATACTGAAACAAGGAGAGATTTCAAGCTCCAGACTCATGAAGAAGTCAACATGAATCTTGTTGAGAAGTTAGTTGGACAGTAGAGTAATAAAGTAACCGACATGGTTTACTTAGAATGACTAAGTAAACGACATGTTTTTTTTTTTAAATGGACATATACCATGTTAGAGGTGTTCAACAATGAAAAAGGGATGCACAAAGTGATAGACAGAGGGACATGCAAGGCACTGAGCATGAAAGGGGTTATACTAGGCTCGGATAGGGTTGGATTTTAATGTATTTGCATGCGCTGATTTGCTCGTTAAATACAGTTTGAAATTTTACAAGACTATTAAATTTTTTTGTTTTGAAATTGTGGAAATTGATTGAAGAGGTGTGAAAACTGTTAAATTTGACAGTGGGTCTGTTTTGAAATTCCAACTCTGTTTGCATGAAAAAGTGCAGGTAAATAGAGGGACATGTCTGAGCTAACACTGCTTTGAATGCCTAGGCTCTAATAAAAATTTGTGTTGGTCTAGTTTGAAATTCCAACTCTGTTTGCATGGAAAAATGCAGGGAAATAAAGAGACATGTCTCAGCGACCACTGCTTTGAGCACCTAGGCTCTAATAAAATTTTTCGTTATCCTCTAATAAAAAAAAAATCTCTAAAAAATTCTTTATTCTCTTACATGATGAAAACCACAAAACTAGTAATTAGAGAAAACCATACATTGTAACTCTCATACCATGTTAAATTCTCACACTATATATTCAAACCAATATAAAATACTTATTATTCCCAATTTATATATATATATTATATATATATATATATTAATATCTATATATATATAGATACTAAGATATAATAAATTTAACTTTCACTTAGTTTTATATTCTAATTTTTTTTAAGATATTCATGACTAATCATATTGGTCAACACCATCTTAAAATTTCAATGACAAATTATATTCTTCCACACCAACCCTAATGATTAGGTTTCCAAACGATATTATAAGTAAAGTTGGGTCCTATATTACACTATAAATGCAAACATTCCAAATTTATTTAGCATAAATGAAATTTGTCATTTGAGTGAATTAAATCAGAATATGAAGGTGTCATCTTCAAGAATGCGGTGGAATATGCATGTAATCATTTCCAACCGTGAGTGTTTTATTATTTATAAACCTATGAAGCAATTAACAATCATCATAGTCATGGTCCTAATATATTAGTCATATGGGTTGCAAGTCGACTAAATGGAATTCCTTACAATGTAATAAATTTTCCTCACATTAAAATGAGTAACCTTGGATTTGTAAGAACAATTATTATAGGGATGGCCTAGGATACTATAAATAAAAATTTATCTTTACTCAATTCATTTTTTGTAATATTTTATTAACAAGTCAAGATACTATAAATAAAAATCTATCTTTACTTTGCCTTTTTTATTTTTAATATTTTATTAAAAGTTCGTATAATTCAGAACTATTTAGGTAGTCCAGAAACGTTTTAGAGTTTAAAACTATTTGGGTAGTTTTTATGATTATATAATGATTTTAATTTATTATTAATTGATTAGAAATATGAAGATTCTTCGTATTAAGATTTCTAAACTTCAATCACAAGGTTAATAGAAAATATATAATTAGTATTAAGTTGAAGAGTTAATATTAGAACAAATATCTAAATTCACATTTTTGTTCAAATGAAAATTTTTTAATATATGTGTTCAAATGAAAACTTTTTAATATAAAATTTTAGTAAGCTAAAGGAGTTGCCTCTAAATTTGAAAAATTATATATTAAATTCATAGGTGTAAATAGATTGATAAGAACTAAATAAGTGTTTGGAAAATTTTTCATGCTTCTGTATACCTATACTCTAAATATCGAAAACCTAGTACAACTAACCTAATTTATCTTCATAGTTACCTAACACAAGTTATTCACCATATATGATATTAAATTAGTTGTGTGGATCACTTCAAGAACTTTGTTAAAATTGATCTATATCATTATTTAAGTTACGTGGTTAAAATTAAAAACATTGAGAAAGTGTTATATACACATTATAAGTTAGCCCAGGGGCGTAGTGCAACTCAATTGGTGATTGCCATGTTATGAGGCGTTATGTAAACCACAAGATTCAAGGTTCAAACCTCCATGGATCAAGCCAACTTATCTCTATC
>APFE030430359.1:25702-48740 GCA_000404065.3 Pinus taeda | reverse complement strand
GGACCTATTACATGGGCTTGTAAGAAACAGGCTGCCATTTCTCTTTCGTCAGCAGAAGCAGAGTATCGTGGTGCCGTGGAAGCTAGTAAGGAGGCCTTGTGGCTTCGTCAGATCCTATCAGAATTTGGCTTTGAGCAGCAGCATCCGACTACACTTTGGTGTGATAATCAAAGTGCCATTCAGCTTTGCAAAGATCCAGTTCAGCATCATCGCAGCAAACACATTGAACTTCACATGCACTTCATCAGAAAGCTCATTCATGACCATGTTCTTGAAGTGCAATATTGTTCAACAGATGATCAGGTTGCAGACATCTTCACCAAGGCTCTCACAGAGGCGAAGTTCACTAAACTTCGATATATGCTTGGAGTTCAGGAAGTTGTCACTAAGGGGGGATAGGCTCTAGTGCCTCCTTCCTTCTCCTATTGTGTCATATTTGTAAATCCTTCAATCCTATCCCAAGTTGTTCTTAAGGGGGGATGTTAGGATATTCCGACACATAGGAAATAGTTAAGTTCAACTTGGTCTAGTATAGAGTTAGGTATAGAGTTAGGTAAAGTGTGTTTCTTTACCGTTGTACATTTTGTAACTTACAATCCGACGGTCACGATATGTAGTGATCCGACGGTTCATTCTCTCCTCGGTATTACCGACACTTGATCCGTGGCTTGACACCCGATTGGTCCATGAATTCTATTTAAAGCGCATGGAGGGTCATTTGTAGGTTAACCGTGCATGAGAGAAGCTTATGTAAATTTTCATTCTTTTATTAATAAATTGCCTGTAGTAGCCACGTTGGCGCAGGCCGTGGACTGTTTCCCTCTCTGAGGGTTTTAACCACGTCAAAATACTGGTGTATTGATCTGTGATCTGTTTGTGAGCGGTGTCCTTTTGGTGTTCTGTCTGAGGATTTTACCCTGTATATTCCTACACTAACGAGGCATTTTGATGTGCCTGGTTTGTAGTGGCTCGTAATAGGTGGAGCCCGCAGAGCAAATTGTCAAATAACTACAGAGAAAACAGTAAACACTCGACCCACAAACCAAATGTCCTGAGTAAGGATGAGCCACAATCGTAATGCTGCTACTAGGATGATGAGAGAGGTTTCATATTACCCAACCTAGGCGCCAGAATGGAGAATCTCTGAGACACCACTAGATTTTTGTGTGTGAACAGGACCCCCACCCCCAAAAGTTGTCCATGAAATTGTGAATTCCTTCGGGCCAAAAGCGAGACCCAACCTTCGAACATAAACTACCAAAAACCACATAAAAACCCACACACTTGTAAAAACATGTGTTGGTCCGCTTGAGAGGGAGAGGATCCAAGAGCTGACAGAGAGATGAAAATTCCTTATTTCCACAAGAAGCGAGTGAGTAGTAATGAACCACAAATGTCTGCATATCAGGCCCCTAAGGGCAGACTAGGAGATTGACATCAAGCCAATTCAAGTTGCTGCAAGTGTCAACTTCCTTTCTCACCCAAAGCCAAAGCTCCAGTGAGGCGCCATAGACACAAACCCACACTATATCCAACTCCTTACCACCCAAACTCATTGACAAAAACATTGAATTGAGCCAAGGCATGCATCTGGGTTCTCTTATATCCTCATAAGCTTGAGGAGGAGTGACGCAAATGTGGAGTAATGGCTGGGTCTTGTCATTATTGCAGAGTTAATGGGAAAGTAGGCGAGAGGTAGGCCTGAATGGCCGGTCACATGCCAGGTGTACCATCACATGCACACCCCCATCTAGGGATATATTTTTGACTTTTTATATACACACACATTATAAGTTATTAATTTTATAGTACTTGATGGTTTTTTCATATATTTTTGACTTTTTATATATATCTATATATATACACACACATGAAATAATATTATCAATTAATTTTTAACACATAATATTGAGGTTAGGATGTGGAGTATGAAAAGGGATGGATATTGGATAACAACTCACTCTTATGCTACTGTACATTAATTAATACCTTGTGTTACTAGAATAAATCAACATAACATATCTAACTCAATGTTATATATATCTATATATATATATATATATATATATATGATGATTATATATTATTATTTATGATATAATGTAACTAGTTTCAAAGAAGAAAATAACAATAATAATATAGGTTGACCCCTATAATTATTATTGTCACATATTGTTATACAATTTAGTAAGAAAATCGGTTGTTGCACATTGGTTTAGTGTAGGAGTAACACATTGGTAATCCCATTACCACCAAGTATGTTGTCAAATTCAGTATTTAAGATAAGAGAATAGAATAATATGTTTTTGGTATAGATATGTCTTAGTGAGTTGATTAATTAAAATACTAGAGAAAGGTTAGATGAGTTGGAAAACCGCTACTTATGTGTAATATCGATAATAGGAACTAGTATATTATAAATAGAATCTACATAAATTTTATATATTAGGTGTTATATGAAATTTTATGTGGATGGAATAAGTAATCATGGTTAGAATAGGAGCAGGAAGGAGTAGAAATGCTGGAGGGCATAGTCCGGTGCCACAACAACAAACAACTCTTGTCACCCCACTAAATGATGGGAAGCACACTTTAGTATGGGAACATATACCTACCAGAGAAGTTTTTAACCTAATGAGGTCATTCCAACACATGTTAGAGGTATTAATAACTTGTATGGAACATGAACATGGAGGAATTGTTACACATAATGAAGGACCCCAAAACCCTGCAAGAAATGACGTGCGTCGAGATTTGGAAAAAAAAAATCCAGAATTTTGGGGATCCACGAATGGATATACTGCAAAGGAATGTTTATAATTCATAGCCATGTGCCTCACATTGGGAAACTACAACTCAAATATTAAGGCCAAGATGGGTCTATTCTAGTTAAAAGGAATTACATTACTTTGTTGGAAGATATTATTACCTTAGTTGGGATGGATATCTCAGAGGTAACTTGAGAGTTTTTTGAAGACAAAACCAGAGAATATTACCAATCAAAGGAGTTTATTGAATAAAAAATTAATGAATTAAATGCACCGAAGCAAGATGGTCACTCATTTTTTGAGTATGAGTCTCGTTTCATGGAACTAGTTCGATGTGCCCCTCAAACATAGAAAAGGTAAAAGTAAACAAATTTGTGTATGGATTAAATTTTAACATTCTAGCTAAGGTTAGAATATTGATGCCTCATACCTTTACTTGAGGTAGTTCAATAGAAGATCATCACTGAGGAATAAATCTTTAGAAATGGACTGAGTAGGCCATCAAAACTTGCAAGGTCAGGAATGTGCAATGGAAACAGTGTGAATCGCAGGAATTTTCAGAGGGGTCCAGTGGAAAATCATCAAAATCAAACAATAGGAAACCAAGGAACACCATATATATATCTAAATCAGTATTCACTCATGGTATCTTAGTGGACTTGTCAACCACAACAATATTTTCCTACATAACAACACCATGTTGTGCCACTACAACATTTATCACAACAATTTGGCTCTTACTAGTAGAGTTACAGACGAACTCCTAGTTCAGTGGGTAGTAGGAGCAAATCTCGTAAGAGGGGGTGTTGGACTTGCAAAGGTCCACACTACGAGAGGGATTTCCCCCCAAAAATCGGTAATTACAACATAACTCAGACGCCAACCATAGTGGGGGACCTGGGGAAGACTCATCGCATCCATGCAACAGTAAAAAATCATCATGATAAGCACCAATCCATTATGCTTGAGATGTTAAGTAATATTGATGGTATGAGTTTTGCTATTTTGATAGATCTATGGTCTACTTATTCTTTTATTACTTTAAATTCATTTCAAAAAATTAAACATAAAGCAATTGCACAACATGATTTTAGGCATGTAGAAATTCGGTAAAGGATTATGAGGTGGATTTGATATTATGTTGTCCTCTATAATCCTAAGATCCTATGATGAAGTTATAAGAAAGGATTGGTTAAAACAACATGAGGTAGTTCTAGGCTACAAGTATAATATACTACATTTCGTAGATAATGATGGGAAAAGAAAATCATTAATGGGAAAGAACTGAGTGGTGTCTCTAAGGTTCATATCATGAGTGTAACTAATGAAATGTAGATGAAGGGGATGTAAATTATTAACAGTAGTATCACTAAATGATAAAAGTGACTTTAAAAAATAGATAAGAATCTGATTCCTGCAAAATTTAGGGATGTATTTCCCAAGTAATTTCTTGGGATACCCCCAGAAAGAGGAATTGATTTCACCATTGACCTCAAAACCAAGAACAAAGCCTATTGCAAAGGCACCATATCATATGTCAACTCCAAAATAAAAGAGTTGGAAATCAAGCTAAAGGAATTATTTGACTTGGGGTTCATACCACCTAACATATCCATATGTGGAACCCCTATAATTTTTGTTAAGAAGAAGGAAGGGTCTTGGTAATTTTGCATTGACTACTATTAGCTGAACAAGGTGATAATAAAAAATAAATATCCTTTTCCAAGGATATATGACTTGTTCGACCAAATGAAGGGAGAAATTGTGTTTTCAAACATAGATATGAGATTAGGATATCATCAGTTAAGAGTCAAAGAAGAAGATATCTTAAAAACATCCTTTAAGATAAGATTTGAGCATTTTGATTTTGCAGTATTACCCTTTGGATTGACAAATTCCCCAAGTGTTTTCATGAGTTTGATGAATGGGATATTTTGAGAATAAATGAATAGGTTCTTACAAGTCTTTATTGATGGCATGTTAATATACTCAAGGACCCTAGAGGATCATGATGAAAACTTGAGACTAGTCTTACAGCGTTTGAGAGAGAACCAACTATATGGAAAGTTGCCAAAATGTTCCTTTTACCAATATAAGATCCACTATATTGGGCACATTGTCTCTAGGGAGGGTATTGCAATAGACTTGAAAAAGATCAAGGACACCATAGAATGGTTGGCACCAGCCAATGTTCAAGAAATATGTAGTTTCATGGGCATAGATGTATATTATTGTAGATTTGTCGAGGGGTTCTCAAAGATAGAAAACTCCATCACCAAAATACAAAGAAGGAATAAGAATTTTGTTTGGAGTAAAAAATGTGAAGAAGCATTCCATAGGGTAAAAGTATTATTAATAGATTCACCAATCCTGAAGGTGCCAGATATGGAGCAAGAATTTCTAGTTTGCACTGACACCTCCATGGAAGGACTAGGTTGCATATTGATGCAAGAGAGAATAGTAATAGTGTATGCATCAAGAAAAATTAAAACCCACGAGGAGAAATATGCAACAAATGATCTAGAAATGGTATCTATTGTGTACCCCCTAGATATTTGGAGATATAGCTTATTAGGAAGGAAGTTTGAACTAAATATTGATCATTATGGAATACAACATATGTTCACACAAGACCATTTAAACACTAGAAAAAAGAAGTTGGTTATTAATAAGTGAGTATGATTTTGATATTACTTACATAAAAGGAAAAATAAACAAGGTGGTATATGGTTTAAATAGGAGGCCTAGAACATTTGCAATGATACCCTTAAAGACAAACTGGAGGGAGAAGTTGCTCAATTGGAAAATTGAGGATACCTAGTACAAGGAGGTTAGCAAGAGTTTAAGGTAGGATGAAATGATGCTCCCAAAGTTTGAGGGATACTCTTTAGATAATACTGGGCTACTACGATTTCATGAAAGGATACATGAGCCATCAAATGAAGATATATGCCAACTAATATTGAGTGAAGCACATCGAGCGATACACATGGCACATTGTGGTGCTAAGAAGATGACTGCAGACCTGAAACCAGTATTCTTCTAGAAGGGGGACATTGTAAATCTTGTAGTACGATGTTTAGAGTGTCAACGGGTAAAAGTTGAGCACAAACATCCAACAGGTTTATTGCACCCCCATGAGATACTAGAGTGTAAATGGGAAGTTATATCAATTGATTTCATTAGGGAACATTTCAAGGAGACATGATGATATATTTGCAGTGGTAGACATGTTGACTAAGATTTCCCATTTTATTCTAGTTAAGACCACATATAAGCTGTATGAGATAGCCAAATTTTCATTGATGAGATTGTGAGATTACATGGAGTACCAAGGAAGCACATATCAGATAGAGGAGAAATGTTTACATGAAGGTTTTGGACCAGTTTCCAAGAAGCCTTGGGAACCCAATTAAAATTCAATATTTCTTATCACCCTGAGACAGATGTTGAAATAGAGGCAACTAATCAAATCATCAAGGATATGCTACGAATGTATGTGATGGATCAATAAAAAAAATGGGAAGATATTTTACCGTCGGTGGAATTTTCATACAATAACAATTATCAAAGTTCCATCAAGATGGTTCCATTTGAGTTTCTATATGGGAGGCCTTGTAGAACTCCTCTCAATTGGAATTGTCTAGAAGACCAAGTATTAATAGGACCAAAAGTAGTACAAGAGATGAAAGAGAAAATTACCATGATTAAGGGGAGGCTAAAGGAAGTACAAGATCAACAAAAATGCTATGTTTATTCTTTAATTAGGTTGACCAAAGTTATGAAGTGGGGGATATAGTGTTTGTGAGGCTAAGGCTGCAAAATAGCTCCATAAAGTTTGGGAAGGGAGAAAAATTTTCTTCACAATTTGTGGGACCATTTGAGATCATAGAGAAGAAATAGTTTGTGGCATATAGGCTTTCTTTACCTATATCATTAGCACATATGCATGATATGTTCCATGTGTTTGTATAACATCATTATATTTCATATCCTTCACATGTTATTTACTTAAGTGATTTGTAGGTCTCAGACGAGGGCACATGGCCAAACTAGTTCACATACTAGACCAGTGAACTTTATACAATACACGATGATTGGTGGACCAAGTTAAGGTCTAGTGGGATAATTATAATCCCCGTTCGACCACTTAGGAGGATGTCGAGGAGATGCTTCAATGTTTTCCTTTCCTATTATGAGGAATTAGGGACACATTCTATTGTTAAGAGGGGGTGTATGTAGTGCTTTAGTCTAGTTGAATGACCTTGATATATTACATTAGCCTTGATATTTCCTCAGGGATCATAAATTATTCTTTGAGCACCTCAAGTTGGGGATTTGGTTATTTTAATTTTATTATTAGTGGACGTGATAATAACCATGATGTATCAATTTGATGTTATGATGAGGATGGATATGATGATCATGTTTGATGACTATGTGTAATCATGTTCATGAATCCTTTATGTTGTCTTTTTTACATATTTTGAGGACTATATTCATATTTACATCTAGTAATTATGTTTATAATTATCATGATGATATTTAACATGTGCAATTATATCAATGAATACCATTATAAATATATATTACTGAAGATTATTGAGTGTGGCAGGAGACCAAGTAGATGTGCCTACATGTGATGAGTCAATAACCTCTGGTTTTATTGATTGCATATTATTGACACTAGAATTTAAAGTTCAAATTAATATTATGTTGTGATTACTAATGACATGATAGTGATTGTAGGCATAAGACAATTGCTTCACCAAATTACTCACACATGGGTGTTGGGGATACACAAGACAAATGAGACTTCGTGGGAGGGGTGGGATAACATCCTGACTCCCCACACTTTCCCTCTAGTCATAACTTGGGCTGGAAGGTGTTGGGATACCTTCGCCTTGAAGCTCATGATGTTGTGAGGGAAGACCCTAGATTAGGTTTCTCACGAGGATGTACTGGGGGGGAATGCATCAAGGTGGGTTTATTGATCCCTAACACCATTATTATCACTATAGATGGCACACAGAGGGAAACAGAAGACATGACACTGGTCTACATCACTGCGGCCAGTTTTTCCCCTCATGGTCATAGGATTCTTGAAGGGGAAGTGACATGGAAACCTAGGAAATTCACACAAAATTTCTTGAAGGGTATGACCAACTTGAAACCCTTGGCATCAAGAAGGAAAAACTAAAAGTTAATTAAGATTTGATGATCATGAAATGATGAGCACTAATTCACATAATGTACTAAGTGGGTTTTTAGAAACACCTTTTTCTAATTCCCTTGCATAGTTCTTGATCTTCATAATAGGCACATATTTTTTCCTCAGAAGGTATCCTAAAATTTGATCATAACAGTGCCTCAGATAGGCCTCAAAATTTACCTTAACAATGCCTACAAATAGACCTTAAACTATTCTTGATAAAACCTCTGGTGATGACCTATGACAAGCTAAAATATTCCTCAAAAGGGGACCATAACAAGCCTCAAAAGGTCTGCCTTAGTGTGTTAAAAATCTACCTCCAAGAGGCCAAATAGGAGCCTCATAGACTCTGCCTCAAAAGGCCAAAAATCTTCCTCAAAGACGTTGAATGGGATCCTGAAAATAGTGTGAAAATGTTCCATAGATAGCCTCATAACCAGTTTGAAGTATTCTCAGAAAAGGATCTATTCTTAATGAAGAACCAACATAGAAAAATATAGAAATTAAGCCCAAAATCCCTCTTAGAAACTCACCCTCACTCTCTCTGAGATACATGACTAGACATGCCTCTCAAAATTAGATGAAATAAATAGATGTAAGAGTGAGAAAATTTCCTTGAGGAGAAATTAAACTCAAATATATAGTGGAAGGGGGTGGGGATAGAAGGGGATCTAAATAGCCTTTAAACCCACGGAGCCAAACTCAATAAATCCAATTTTTGTAGGCTGAATTTATCAATAAATTTGACTTTTCTTGTGGAGTTGACTTCCTCTTTGCAATAAAATTTTAAGGGATCACAATAATCCTTTTGATTTAAAATAAAAATTCCTTTTTGAGGGAACAATAAATATTTTCATAAACTATTCAATATTTTTTCAAATATTATTGCCAAAAATTGACCAATCATACAACTACCTTTAACATCTCATTTGGGGCACCTAGATCACACTATCAGGGCTTCATATTTGAGAAGGAATATCTCCTCAATTCTGAGGATTTATGTGGGATGCCACTTACGATTATAAATTAAATTATGAGTACTATGATCCTATGATGGTCTTGCTTACAAATTTATTGATTTTCCCATTCAATTTCCACATCAAATGGAGGGCATCATGACCACACCTTAGGGGCTTCTCTTCCTTCTAGGGCTTCTTTTCCATTGGAAATTCCAATTAATGTGATATACTAACATATATTAAGAACATTCAAAGGCTGGCGTTGGCATCAATGGAAACACCATTTTTTTGTGACTTAGAGGAACCTAGTAGCCCACTTGACACATAAGTACTAGTAAACCTCTAGGGGTCTACGACCTGTCCTCCTCTCCGTAAAACAGGTCACAAAAACAGGTATTTAAACCTTGGATCTCTCAGTTTACACAAATTTCACATTACTTCGATCAACAATTGAGTTTCCCCTAGGGACTTAATGGAAGCACAATTCAACAGAGAGTTATATGTTTCTAAATATAAATTAAACAACTTGGAAAGTAGCATTTTTGATGTAGATAAATGAGAAAAATTGTTTTGGATGTGTAGAACAATGGAGTAAGTGAGGAATGATGAGAAGAAGTTGTGTTGCTGCAAAATAAATGGAAATTGTGTTCAAAATATGCAACTATGGTCAAATTCCACTTTGGACTACTAATTTTATGGAGATGACGATGGAATAATATTTCTCTTTCTGAGAGGACCAAAATAGACCTAAATATGACCTCATTTGGACACACATCAAGCTCTCTTCTCCTCTTCTATTTGGTCTTGGCTCTCACAGGTCTGACGGAGGAAGCTCACTCAAGGGTTTGAAACTTTAGGATGAAGCTCGCACTGAACTAAGGTTTTCAGATTCAAAGTCGTTGGCACAAAATTGAGCATTTGGGTACATGGACGCTGGAACACAATGGTCATGAAATCAACTTTGGACCCTTGGAAGTTGGCACATAGTCTTCATGAGAGCGACTGGGAGTCTAGGTCAGTTTGGTCCCCGGTCGCTCACACAGAATGGTATGGGAGCGACCGAGCTACCATAGTCGCTATCATGCAGTTCATAAAGAAGGATCATGTTTGTCATAGTCGCTCGCACAAATCCTCCTCCCTGCATCTGAGACTCCAAGATGATATTTCAGTGTTCTGAATATTTTTCTCAGTGACAGAAGTGCTCGACAATAGGCTACATGCAGTCACAGTGCATTACTTTCATTTGAATCAGAGTTGTGATGTTTAGATGAATTTCATGGATATTCTAGTTGTTGTGAATATATGGATCATTGTACTCTCTTTTTTTGAATCAGTTGATGACAATATATTAGAAGAATATTTGCAAGGGTTTTCCCCATAATTTGTTTGTCCCTGGTCTCTGACCAATCTTGGTGTCTCTGTGTGTGCATTCTTTTCTTCTCTTGTTCATTTATGTTTCATTGCATTGATGATGATGTTATTGTTATTTCTACATAGTTGCATATGTTGATGAATAATGATGTAAATTTGTGTAATGTGATGATGCTATGGGGTGAACTTAATGTATTAATGAAGAAATGAAATTATCAAAGCAAAGAACAATATATCCCTATGAAAAATTAACATGGTATTAGAGCTAGGCTGAATAAAAGCCATGGAGATCACCCCCATGGAGACACTTTGGATGGAAGCAAGAAGAGGATGGTGGAGACCTAAAAATAATTCTAGGGTATTAAAGAAAACCCTGGTAGTTAGTGCATAAGGATTTGATGGCTAGGGTTTGAGAGAAACCTTGGTTTATAACAAAGACTTGAGATTTGATGTATGAAACTATCTTATGGTCGATGAATGTTCAAGCACTTGGGAAAGATTTGATGAAGCCCTAGATGGTCAGTTGTTGATAAAGTTGATTGAAGGCAACATCTTATGTGGACTATGGATAGTGATGACTCTTGAAGGATGGTTCAAGATGGAGAGGATCACCTCTCATTGAAGATAAGTACTCCTTAACTTATAATGTTTCTTTGTGTCTTTACTCTTGTTTAGACTTATGGATTTGATTATTATGATTATTGTTATGATAATAGATTATAGTTCCTACATGTATATTTGATTATGTGGATGTACCTAACCTCCTTTATGAGATGTGATAAGTAGATCCCTCTTGAGGATCATTTGAGATAGAGGAAAGAAAATTTAGATCTAGAAAGAGGTAAAGAGGAACTTGATGAAAATATGACAAGCACTACAAGCTACCTATGATAAGGTGCAAAGGTATTTGAACACTACAAGGTATGAAAGGTATATTGTTTCAATGCTATGTTTCGGCTATAACATTGGATGAGTAGGTAATACTTATGGTATGTTGAGAATGTCTCCTTTTAAAATTGTTCATGATTGCATATGAAAGATATTTGGATTTATGTTTCCTATGATGAAATGATGCACCTAGTATTGAATATTTTGATCTTGTTGATCTTCTTGATTCTATGAGGCCACTTATTGTTGATCTTGGATATAGTGGAATAACTTGATGTTTGGCTAACATCTATTGTTCTTGGAGATCTTGATTCTGTGAAGAAGGCTAGTACCTTAACTCTAGTAAATGATACCCTTGACACTTGACATGCATAAGACATGATGGATCTCTTATAGAAGATTACCTCGTTGATACTGCTAATGCCTATTTTAAGTATGATGAAAGTATGTTGACAATCTTGTTGTTTTGGTAAATTTTATTGAATAAACTGACTTGGTCCTACGGTAACCTTGATGATAGAACTATGGTTTTGATACTCTAGATATCTTATTAACCATGGTCATGTTTTTTATAGTAAATATGGCATATGGTAAAACTGAATGCCCTAACTTGATGTATTGACTTGATAGAAACAATATTGCGTTCATGATATTTGAAGAATGTTGTCACACCTATATGTTATCCCTATCATGTGAATCTAATCTTTGATGAAAGATTGATGTCATGATATGATGTAGTAGCTGACGTGAGCATGTTATAACCATGATGGGCATATGTTTGATTCTATGATCTAACAGGTCTGTTGTTGCATGACTCTAGAAAAGATAGGTTGATGATATGAAAGAAGACGAATGAAGTAGATCCCCAGTCAGAGGGAAAATCACTTCTCAAGATTCTTACTCTTATTACTATTTGCATTATGTACTATTGAAATATGATTTATGTGCATATGACATTATTGATCTGTAACAAGGTCTCAGATCTAAAGCTTGTACAAAAATCAGGGTTTCTGCTCTAGATAGAGGCATAGAACTTGAAATACTCATCCCTGGACAAACACATGCTAAGGCCCAGGTAGTGTCCAGGTAGCTAAAGTCACTCCCATGCTAAGTTGATGAGAAAAACCATAGGTTTGACTACTATTTACCATCATCTGAAGATTGTTGAAGTTGTTTGAACTCTGAATCAAGTTGTCACCTAGAGGATGCCAATTCCACAGATAAGTAGCAAATATTTGAAATATTTGAAAACAGGGAAGTTTGAATGTTTGCACGTGAACATGACATACATATAGATATGTCATTATTCTTGAAGTTTGTGCCATAAGAGTTTAACATGATTTGGTTGATTGATATATATGAGTTGTATGATGTCTGATGATGACCTACATCTCTGACTCAATGATTGAGATATGTCTTGGACTACAGATATTACTATGATAGAAAATTTGGATATTGACATGATGTCTAATGTTTTGACTTTATGACTAATGATTTTCCTTGATGATAATGATATATGAGCATAATGACTTCCTATGACTTGTATTATGGGAATGACTTGATTGATATTATGTGTGGTTGATGACAAACTATTGGCAGGATAATAGATGATGTCATTTCTTGATGAAAGCCCTACCTATCATCTGGTTCAAAGAATTGACATTGAGATATTGATGAATGTTGATATTAATATTGATCTGGCTTCTAAACTTTAATGAGCTTATTGAGTTGACTTAGTTGATTTGATTGCACAATAGGGATTTATGAAAGGTTGAAGGTTTGGTAAAGTGCTATGGTTGGAGTGATCATTGCATGAAGCAAGCTCCCCTGATCTAGATATGTCTGTATGGACAGTTATTTGATGAAGTCGAATGATGCGTTGATCCAAGCCTTTACCTCATAAGTGTTCCAAGGTATGACTTTGATTTTGATTTTGGTTTTTATATACTTATGATCTACTATTGTCAGGTAGAGAGAATCTTATGATATAAGTAAGAGGGAGATGGCTTCTGAAGCTCGTAATAATATATCATGGCATGACGAATCGATTTTTGAATTTGGAAAAAGGTAATCTATATTGTGAATCTATTAAAGAAGAATTGAAAAGTGGAAATGCAAATCCTTGGACACTCTGATTCGAAGTTCAAGATGTTGTTGAACTTGACATGGCATCTAACAATTGATTAAAGCATTGTATTTCCATTTTGAACATCTATATTATATATATATAATATTATATATTTAATGTGCATAGAACCTGAATAATTTCATGATTGAGCCACTTCATACACATTTCCACTAAGAATCCTTTGAGATGTTTGCATGATATGATCTATGCTTGGTCTGAGATATTCTTATGATATATGACTGTATGAATATGCAGATGTTGATTATTGATGAGCACATAGGAGTGCTACCTTAGTATGAGATCTGCCTTGATGAGAGGTCTGTGGCACAACCAAGGATGAGTATGATGTTGCTAGCATGACTAGCCATGAGCAGGATGAAGAAGCTCCTTAGAAAGTTGTCTGAGCATGATCCTGATATGACATGGATAGAGTGTGATAATAAAGAGTGGGATCTGATTGGAAGAGCATCCCATATATATATAGTTGGTACCATGATACTCTCATATATTGAGACAATGTAGTTGTGCGAGAGAAGCTTAGGCTTGTGGTTGACACCTCCTTGAGAGGGAGGATGATTATGGCATCCTTTTATGATTTATATGATTATTTATGCTCTAACATGATACTTGATTTGATGTCCTGTATAAACAGGTGACAAATGCTACTGATAGATGATGATTACTTGATACGATGATATGAGTATGATGAGAGCAGTATTGATCGAGGACACAAAGCCAAGCTCTTCCTCCCCTATTTGAGTTCCCAAGGTATGGAATTGAGACAGAGAACTCATGGGTTGAGGGAACTATGAAGAATAGGGCGTTACCCTTATCTATTACCCATAGGGTTGGAGTAGTATCTCACCCTATCTTGGTTGTTGTAGAGTATACCCCATTTTTAATAATACCCAGAAGCTAGTCTTATTGGGATTATCCCTCTCCATTTGGCCAATGGTTGAGGAGGCTTGGGGACGTGAGATCCTTGCCTTTGGTAAGTCAGGTATCTCACCCAACATAGGATTATGATGTAGGTGTTCTAACACTTGACTATTCAAGGTCATTGATGGGAATATTGGTAGTAAATAGGATGGGTTGAGTAGGAGCTCCCCTATATCAGTGATTGCTCAATATGGGGTTATAGTAGAAGCTCCTCGATGACATTTCTAGGTAGTAGCCTAATGAAATATTTCCAAGTAGTAACCCATTGAAATTTTCAAGTAGTAGCCTGATGACATATTTCCAGGTAGTAGCACGATGACATTTCCAGATAGTAGCCTGATGACATAAATGGGTAGTAGCCTGTTGACAGACATTCCGGGTAGTAGCTCGTTGACTGATATTCTAGGTAGTAGCCTGCTGGTAGATATTTCGAGTAGTAGCCCATTGGCTAAAATTCTAGGTAGTAGCTCACTGACAGATATTCCGGGTAGGAACCTACTAATAGAGATTTTGGGTTGTAGCATGATGAATAGAGGGTGGTAGCTTAAGCTCCCCTCTAGTAGAAAATTCTTCTTCTTCTAGATTCGAGAATATTCAGCATATGAGTAGGAACAATCAAGAGATAAGAAAGAATTAGAAAGGGATTTACATTGATAATCTGAGATGATGAGATACTTGAGATGGGATGTATGTCATGTTGATCGCTGGTCTGGTATTGGCAGGTGGAATTCTCCCTAGTTGAGAGGGACTGTTAAAAATATACAACTGCAGTAAAATTCCACTTTGTACTACTCATTTGATGGATATGATGATGGCATCAGATTCCTCTTTCTGAGAGGACCAAAATTGACCTAAATATCACCTCATTTGGACAAGCGAAAGTTGAGTTATGAATTATTATATTCAGACATATATTCTGGATTAGGTCGACCCTATGCACATGTACCAATGGATAGGTCAAGTGGACCCTCATGGAAGCATATAAATAGAAGAGACATTAAGCTCATTTGGACACACATTAAGGTTTCATATCCTCTTTTATTTGGTCTTGGCTCGCATAGGCCTAATGGAGGAAGCTCGTTCAAGGGTCCAAGACTTTAGGATGAAGCTCACCCTAAACTAGGGTTTTCTGATTCAAAGTCATTGGAATAGAATTGAGCATTTGGGTACCTAGATGCTAGCACATAGTGGTCATGAGAGCGACTTTGGACCTTCGGGCTCTGACACAAAGTCTTCGTGAGAGTGACCAGGAGTCTAGGTAAGTTTGGTCCCTGGTTGCTTGCATAGAATGGTATGGGAGTGAGCGAGTTGCCATAGTCACTAACATGCAATTCATAGAGAGCGACGATGTCTGTGATAGTTGCTCGCACAACTCCTCCTGCCTATGTCAGGGTCTCCAAGATGATATTTCAATGTTCTAAAGATTTCACTGAGTGACAGAAGTGTTGGACAACAGGCTACATGCAGTGACAATACATTATAGTCATCTGAATCAGAGTTTTTATATTTACATGCATTTCATGGATATTCTAGTTGCTGTGAAGATGTGGATCATTGTACACTCTTTTGCTAAATCATTTTATGACAATCTATTAGAAGAAGATTCACAAGGTTTTTCCCCCAGTGGGTTTTTCCCTGGTCTCTAACAATTCCTGGTGTCTCTATGTGTGCATGTTTTTCTTCTCTTGTTCCTTTATGTTCCGCTGCATTGATGATGATGTTATTGTTATTTCCACATAGTTGCTTATGCTAATGAATAATGATGTAAATCTGTATAATGTTATGATTCTATGGGTTTAACTTAATGTGTTAATGAAGAAATGCAATTATCAAAGCAAAAAGCAATATATCCCTATGAAAAATTAACAAATTGAATGCTAATTTGAAGGCATCAGAGTGAGAATATGAAGAGGTGTACTATGTAGAGTGTGTAAGTGAAATTTTGATCTAGAGATGTTCCACAAAAAGGAATTTTAGATATGAAGAAGGTATGAGATAATTGTTATAGATATAAGACAAAGTATGTGAAGGGGTGTTATGCAGAGGATGAGAGGGTAGATTGGTTGAGATATGAAGCTACTATGTCAAAGAAATATTACATGTTTGAATTGTTGAGAAATTAATTGAGAAAATATATAAAAAAGGGGAAGTAGTTATGAGAATAAATATTGCTATAAGATTGATGTTTTATTTAGGGTTCCATAGATTTGGGTCTAACAACATATGAAAGAGGGATATGAGTGGTTGCTACAAATTGGTGCTTGAATATCAGGGGATTAGAGTCTCCTTCAAGTTGGTGCCTTAAAGATCAGGGGGTTGGTGCCACCAGTAGGTTGGTGCTTGCGAACAAGTGGTATTTGGTGCTTCTAGAAAGTGGGTGTTTGCAAAAAAAGGGGGTTGGTGCCTCCTGTAGGTTGGTTCCTACAAAATTTGATGTAAACTGAATTTGGTGCTTGCATTTACATTACAATTAAAATCACGTTTATGCTTTTCTCCCATATAGGTTTCCAATTAAATATTCCTTGTTCAAAATTTATGTGATTGGTGCACTATTGTTTTGTTGAATATGGTTTGATTGACTAAATAAATGTCAATTATAAAATACTAATTCACCCCCATTTTCTATACTTTTCCTAATTTCCAACACTTGTAGGTATGTAACTAGATAGAATAATGTAGAGTTATAAGACATGATATCATAATGTTGTAGTGGAGTAGAAAAATTCACAATGCTATAGTGGAGAAGGGGTTACATGAGAATTTATTTAGTGCTATGATTGAAAGAAATCATAGAGTGAGTTTTACCTTATTCTTATCTTGCTAAAATTTCTCTAGAATTATATTATTGTTGAAAACTTTTATTGAGAGCATTGAGACCCTTTATTGTAACCAATTAGATGTTGAATAACACATTTAGTGTGTTTTAGAGAGAGGGGTTTTATACCATAAGGGTTTTCCCAAGATATCATGTTGTTAACAGTTTATTATTGATTTTTTACCTTTTCTTTTTCTTTTTATTTTTTCATGAGAAATATTATATATGTTTGATTCCTCAAGGGACTACTCTCATAACAAATATTTGAAGTGATTATAAAAAATAGTCATTATGAGCTCAACATGTCAATGCAAGAATTGAACCCAAGTGAAGAGGATAATAAAATTTCTCCCAAACACTTTAGTTAAACCTAGTTAATAATTGTTATTCATTTAATTTGTTTGCAAATATTGTGTTATTAAATTTCACACACTTTCCTCTAGTAGATAAGTGTAACAAGTGTGTTCCACCCCACAAAGCCTAATTATATATCTATATGGCTTAATGAAAAATTTATATATAAAGGATTGATTCATAGCTTTATGACAAATTTATATAAATAATAATGTTGAATAATGTATATAATTGTATGTATACATTCTTGCAATATATGTGCTCTTGTACAACTGTAAATGTTTATAGACTTGATTATCCATATTTCAAATATTCATTTTTTCTATGAATTATTCTTTATTATTTAATTTTAACATATGTATTATAACTTGAATAGATATAGTTTTATAATTCTATAAATTTTGATTATGTAAACATGTGTGTGGGTGTGTCAAATGGGTTTATTTAGGGTAATTGAGAGGAATGATTATTATCCGAGTTCAATTATTGCAAGTGACACAATGAGATTAATCTTGTTGTAATGGCATAGATCCTTGTTATTTAGTCTAAAAAATCCACTAAGGGCATTCCTTATATATATATATTATATATTATTTGAACTAGGTTGAGTCTAGGCTGGAGCCAGCCCCAATGTTGGATGGAAGAACGATATGCCCACCAATGGGATGCTATCACTAGGATTGTGAAAATCTCTATCGAGCATGGACGCCAATTGGGATAGTTTGATTTCCCCAAATATGACTTATATATATATAACAAGATCTTACTAGTGCAATACATTCATTGTAAAAAGGAAAATGGATGAATGTTTCCTTAGGAAAATTATCCTGTTGATTAACATTACCTTGCTACCAAATTATATTTTATCATTATTCCCACTAAAATTTAAGAATAATTTAGTGAAATTTTGATAAAGGGTGAGTGACTCAATAGAATTAACCAGGCTTAAATTTTAGTTATACCTCCCAAGAAACTTTATTTTTAGAAAACTAATGAACTAATCCAATTCTCTCTCTCAACTAGTTATTGCCAGTGCTGCTAAGTCTTTGGCTAGTCAAATCAACCCCTAAAGCAAATTGAAGTGATTTGACTTATTATGTTTAAGAAAAAATCAAATTAATTTAGCATCGGTTAGATTGGTTAAATTGGTTATGAAAGTTAGTGTCATTTGAAAGTTAGATAGTGATAAAAATATAAATGCACAAGGAAATGTGGAGATGATAAGCCACCAAATTATCATCTTTTAAAATCTTATTTTCCTATATTTAATCCATTTTCATTTACCTGTATCCCTCATTATCCATTTTAATGCTCATCTCAGAGAATTATGCTCAAAGTGTCTTTTGTTTACATTTCTTAGTATTTCTTTGAATTTTCAATTAACATTAGGGAAAGTAGTATACTATATATTTACTTTTGAACATCAACACACATGTGGACAAGTTTTTACAAGGTTCTTCATCAAAGGTTCACATGCTATAGATTCTTCAATCATGGTCATTACACATCTTTTTCCACATATTTAAAATATCTTTGCACGGCTACGTGGTTCCTATGTTCAAAACAATCTACTGTGAAATTGCCTGTAACAGTCTGCTGCAAATTTTGAAGATCAACACACTCGTGGGCAAGTTTTTACAAGGTTCTTCATAAAAGGTTCGCATGCTATAAATTCTTCAATCATGGTCATTACACATCTTTTTCCACATATTTAAAATATCTTTGCACGGCTACATGGTTCCTATGTTCAAAACAATCTACTGTGAAGTTGCCTGTAACAGTCTGCTGCAAATTTTTCACTATTTGCTACGAAACTAAGATTGTTTGCTATGAAATGGTGATTTTTTTTGTGAAAACTTGTAGTAGCCCGTTTGCTGTGAAATTGCAGTTGTAGCAACCTGTTTTCTATGAAATTGCACCTGTAGTAACTTGTTTTTCTACAAAATTGCATTCATAGCAGCTTATTGCTATGAAATTGGGTTTGTAGTGGATTATTACGACATTTAACACATGGTGCTCCCATCCAATGACCAAGGAACCTACAACATATGAAATAATTGCACTATCGTATTGGAAATAATTGAAGAAAAATCTATTTTAATAGGAAAAATTTGGAAGGAATTCATGAGGAACCCCGTAACATATTTATCAGTTTGTTTTTTCATTCACGAAGAAAGGGTCCAATGTGGAAATTTGTGGGTCAACATGAGTTTGCACATCATGCAATAGCAAGTTTTAATTTTAACTATTAAAATATTTATTTCAGAGGCAAAGCATTACTATTTCGAGGTTTCACATGAGCATGAGTGTAACCTCTTTTCACAATGCTTTGAAGTTTAGTTTGTAACCAACAACAAACCACCCAAGAATATAGGAAGTTGTGTCTTTATTTCTAATTCTGGGTAAAAAAGATACCTTCATATGTTATATAAACATGGCAACACTCTTTGTTGGGGAGGGAGAATTCGCCATTGTGTGTCCCTCTGTAATTTTGTATTCTAGTTTAATATAAACTTTGTCATGAATTCTTGTGTTATTTACTAAAGCACTTGTATTCTAGTTTAATATAAACTTTGTCATGAATTCTTGTGTTATTTACTAAAGCTGTGCTGACAGTTTGATAGTTGGGTAAAGAGGACGAAGTCTTGGAGAGGGCCCATTCTAAGGTGAAGGTACTGTGTACGCCCTTTATTTATATTGATTATATGTTGTAAATTTATTTTCATGCTTGATTTTATTTATCATGTGCTTGATTAGATCCTTTCTAATGTATCATATCTTAGTTATTACTTTATCCTGCAAGTGTGTGCATGTGTTTTGATTGTTTGCAATGCAATTTTTAGTTATTTTTGTTTAAGCTGATGATTCCTATGGAGTTCGGCTACTACAAATATTTGTAGTTGTTGTCACGGGATCAATATGCCAAATAATTGTCCAAGTTTAAACTAACTTGTAGAAACATCTTCCACCTAGACTTTGCGTCACATTAGGATTTCTTTTTTGCAACATAGGTCATTTAGGAAATGGTAAGACTCCTTCTTCTTGTGTATATTGCATGGAGTTCCTCGCAAGCTTACTCACCTTGTTTTGGAAAATAAAATGCATAGTGTATCTTGTAACCCAAATTAAAATCAATAACATATAAATATGCTGTCAAATATTTCTTACCTGACTATGTTTCAAGAAGTTGATGTTTCAAATATTAATTCATCTTTCCACCTTTTACTAATTCTTTTTTCCTAAATTTTAGAGGAGATTATTTGTTGTGATTGTTATTTACATGATTAACATAGTTTATGATCAAATGAGAATTGTATTGGGTACCCATTTTTTTGAGGTAGAAAAAATCATCCGATTTTGAAAAGTGCAGATTCAAAATACACCTTTTTTTTGGAGCATATTTTTTATAATTTAAATTTTCTTATGTATCAAGTATGAACCATTTTTTTTAAAATGTTAGTGATTTTCATGTTTATTTTGAAAATGTTGATGCAACATTAACCCCCTTTTTCAGAGGGCTTATTTTTGACACTTTAAAGTTTCTAATGTATTAAGTGTGGATAAATGTTGGTGATTTTAATGCAGATTTTGAAAAGCATCAACATATTTTTGACACTTTAAATATTCTTATGTCTTAAGTATGCAAAATTTGTTTTTAAAATGTTGATTATTTAACCTTTTTTTTTTTTTCTATGTAGCACTAGTTCTATTAATGAAATAGTAAATTTACAGTGAGGCTCTGGCCTCTGCGGTGCTAGAACAGAGTTATAACAAGTTTAGACATCCAAAAGACTAATTCAAGACTGCCCACTGAAGGGAAACTAGTCCGAAAAATCGATGTAAAATGCTACCCGCATAGGGGTTACAACTCAAAATCCAAGAGAAACAGTTATGGTAAATTACCAAAACTGACGACATAATTTCAAAAAAAAATTAAAAAGCCCCTAAGAATAGGAGCCGGGAATCAAAACCTGGTTGCATTGACCCTCTAGGTGTCGTTTGGTGGAGGAGGCTCTTCCACAAATAGACACTTGTATTCGTCCCAATCATCCTCAACTGCCTGCGTGCTACCAGGAATGCCTTCACCATACTTGGAACTATCCTGGGTGCCTTTACATTTGTGAGAACCAGAGCTGCCGCCCAAGGCATTCTGTTTGCTTGTGGCTGGCTTCTCTTGAGTTTCCTTCTGTTTGCTAGTGTCTGACTTCTCCTGAACAGTGGTGGGTTGCATAATGATAGGATGTTTTGCAATGATGTGAGTCTGTTCATTCTGCGGGTAAGTCTCCTCTTTGAACACCACAAAGATGGCGGCGATAATGGTAGGGCGGTTCATGGTGCAGTGGAAGCGGAATTGGGCCATTTGATGTGGCTGGTGAGGGGACACAAAGAGCTTGAGCATCTAGGTTGTAACATTTACATGCCGAGCTTCGATGGGTTGGACCTAGCCTCTTCCACTGCGGGTGGCGAGATATCTGCCGGAGGAAGGGGAGGAAGAAGGGGTCATTGGCTCAGAGGGGGACGGAGAGGGGGGGTGAATGGCACTGCCTCGGCTGCTGTCCCGCCTGCAATGCATTCGGTGGCGGAGTCGCGGCATGGTCCTGCGGGTGGGGTGGAGCTGACTGGTGTAGGCCGAAATGACGAAGGTGCTAACAGTGTGCGTAGAGGAAGAGGCAGACTCAGCGCAGGAATTCACAGGGCGATTCAGGCGAGAGACAGAGACCAGAACCGAGCCTTCAGTTTGCAGAGTGTAGAGAACATTTTGGGAAAAATGGATTCCATCCCCCAAATCTATACAGCTCAAGAGTCGACAACGCCTCCCTGTTGTTGTGCGTGAGCTCAGCTCCGTAGCATTAGGGCAGCAGGAGCAATTCGGAGGGGGCAGGGTAGAGGTATGTAGGCTTGCTGAAGCCATTGACTTAAACTTGCAGAGGATTCCTCGACCTGTGCACCTGAGTAATGGGGCCTGTAGGTTGATGGTGGCTCGCCATAAATCATCTCGAGTGGGAACGCGGGTGGCCATGTGGCTAAGCCACTTGCTGTCCCACTGTCTAATCCACATTAACGCGTCTTTAACCACCCACATCTGGGGATTATTTAACCATTTTTCAAGTTGTCTTTTTCTTCTTCTTGTTTTTTGTCCTAATATGTTTGTTTTTAAGAGCTTTCCAAACATGTGTTTTCTGTTTTTCTTTGCAATGTTTTTTCTAATGAGATTTTTTATTTATTTTTTGCAAAGTTTAAAAAATAATAAGATTAATATTTTGAGGCTATGATTTTTAATATATTTATATATCGTTAATTAATACTTCAATACACATAAAATAATTGTCACTAAAAAATAATAATTTTAAACACTTGAAAAAAATCCATATTTTTCATTAGATATAAT
Source organism: Pinus taeda (assembly GCA_000404065.3). Taxonomy (NCBI): domain Eukaryota; kingdom Viridiplantae; phylum Streptophyta; class Pinopsida; order Pinales; family Pinaceae; genus Pinus; species Pinus taeda. The sequence continues at coordinate 25,917 of APFE030430359.1, read as the reverse complement.
TAAAACAAAAATATATTTCAGAACCTTTTTTTCTAAAAATGACATGTTAAATAAGAGATTTTTATGAAAAATTTGAAAAAAATAGCAAATTTTACGAATTTTATATTCAAAGATGATGACATTTTAAGTTTTTTTTTTAATGATTCACATAAGAATTTTTTTTTTGAAAGCTTGGCGGGACTACATCTTCATCATGTCCAATATATCACCCTGAC
>APFE030430359.1:0-14353 GCA_000404065.3 Pinus taeda | reverse complement strand
TCTATATGATGTAATTTCTCAATCATTTTTAGAGGTTGGAGAGGTTGGACTCTTGGGAATAGCTTGACACTATATTGTACATATCTTATCTGCATTTTGGCAAAGGAAAGACCAGGGTTTTTCAGCACTATTTGGGATTCATGTGGCTTTATGTGTTGATGGTGTGTTTCTCTCAGTACTTGTAAGTTGTGTATGTGTATCATTTTCTTTCTTTATCTTCTGTAATTGAACAAATGAAGTTTTAAGGTAGAATCCATAATTTGCTATGCTCTGCCTTTAAGTTTGTTTGATTTTCCATGTTTTCATCTGTTTAGGGAGAATCCTTGAAAGTTTCTTGCTCTCCTTAACCTCTCACCAGTCAGATCTATTCATTCAATCACTTTAAAGGCATCAAGAAAATCGCCTATCTTGCCCCAAGTAGACCTCTGCAAAAGCTGTGCCTCATCACCGCACCCAAAATTGTCTTTCCCTTGAATTCAACTAAACTTCAAAAAATCAGTTTCAAACTATTTGTACTTCATACCTAGCCTAAAATTAGATATCAATTTAGTCATCTCGACCTCATTGATTACCTTTTGCCGATATTTACTCGGAGAGAGCCCTCTCCTGTCCTCGTAGGGCTAGCTACGAGGCTGAGCGTGGTTTGATGTAGCCTTGAGTTTTACCTTATCTCAGCCTAAGGTAGATTTGAGAGCTAACATAGTAGCGTGTCGACGCGCTCACTTTTGATTGGGACACTTGCTGGAGGGAAACTTTGTATTTAATGTTAAGCCTAGTGCGTCGCGCGCGACCCATAAGATTGGGAGGTCCAAATCACAAATGGCTTGCAGTTTTGGATTTTTCATGGAGAATCATGAATTTTGGTACTTGGACAAGAATTTTTGGTGAGTTATGGGTCCCCAAAAGGTCAAAAAACATGCAAAAAAATGACCTCACTGCCCCTATTTTGACACACAAGAAGCAATCTTGGGAGAATGCACTTTTGGAGGGGAAATTGGACAATTCCACTTGGGTTGGAAAGTAGACATCCAAGGCTTTTCAACGAGCTATCATGAGCTCAATTTGGATGCGGGGAAGTGCCCCAAAATCAGGCTGAAATACGCGCTACGCATAGAGCTCAGGCGTGCGGCGCATAGAGATTTTTGGTCAAATTTTCACCTTCCAGCTCAGAATTTCGGCCAGTTATGACTAGTTTCACCTCTTGATGTTATTTTTGACCCATCTTGATGTAATTGATTAAACATGATGTAATTTTGACACTTAGTTACTTGTTCTAGAAGATTCATTCACCAAAGAGTGAAAATTTAATGAATGAATTGGTTTCCTACCTTGTAGAGGCAAGTCGTTTTGACTGCCTAGATTCTAGTGCTTTGTTTAGAGTTGGTTGAAACAGGTCCTAGGATGATGAGCTCGACCCCTAGAGGCAAGGAAAGGGGTTAGGATGGTCTATATGATGTAATTTCTCAATCATTTTCAGAGGTTGGAGAGGTTGGACTCTTGGGAAAAGTTTGACACTCTATTGTACATATTTTATCTGCATTTTGGCAAAGGAAAGACCAGGGTTTTGCAGCACGATTTGGGATTCATGTGGCTTTATGTGTTGATGGTGTGCTTCTTTCAGTATTTGTAAGTTGTTTAGGTGTATCATTTTCATTCTCTTATCTTCTGCAATTGAACAAATGAAGTGTTAAGGTAGAATCCATAATTTTCTATGCTCCGCCTTTAAGTTTGTTTGATTTTCCATGTTTTCATCTGTTTAGGGAGAATCCTTGAAAGTTTCTTGCTCTCCTTAACCTCTCACCAATTATATCTATTCATTCAATCACTTTAAAGGCATCAAAACAATCACCTATCTTGCCCCAAGTAGACCTCTGCAAAAGTTGTGCCTCATCCCCGCACCCAAAATTGCCTTTCCCTTGAATTCAACTAAACTCCAAAAAAATCAATTTCAAAATCCTTGTACTTCATACCTAGCCTAAAATTAGTCATCAATTTAGTCATCTCGAGCCTCATTGATTACCTTTGCCGAGATTGACTTGGAGAGAGCCCTCTCCTGTCCTCGTAGGGCTAGCTACAAGGCTGAGCGTGGTTTGATCTAGCCTTGAGTTTTACCTTATTTCAACCTAAGGTAGATTTGAGCGCTAACATAGTGGTGACCATACTGGGGAGAATTGGTTTGCTTGTTAGTGTTATTTGATTTATAGCTACAAACGGAGTCTGAAGTCACGCCAGGTAGCCTTCGAACTGCACATTGCTCTGCGAGTGCATAGTAGATAAATGCTGCTTCAGTCGATCTCCGGTCTAGCTTGTAATCATAAAACTTAACTTATAAATTGCCCTAGTACATGTATCAAGTTCAGATCTGATGGTTGATGGTGGACAACGATCAGACATAAGAAGGCTGAAATCATTCACCTGGCGACTTCATTCACTGAAAAATCCAGAAATGCTTCATGGTGACTTCACTGCAGGGAGATCAGTAGCTGTGAGATTTTCAAGATGGACCGAATCATGAGAAGATACGCTCCCATGAGCCCAGATCACATTCCAGGTTTTCCGAATAAGATGCCCAAGGTAGATTGGTCAAGGAATCTGCCTACATTTAACAATGATGGTAAGAAAGATGCTGCTTTACATCTGATTAGATTTCATATGCATATTCGCAAGTTGAAAGTGGATTTTCCTGAAGATTGCTTGATGAAGATATTCCTAGCCACTCTCGAAGGTGAAGCCCAATCTTGGTATGAAGGTTTTCCGCCTGCTTGTATTTACTGCTTAAAGGATTTTCATGCCATGTTCATTGAAATATATCAAGTATCTTATCCATCATTAAATTTAGTTCATGACTGTTGCAAACATGCTTCTACTTTTATTGAAAGCCTTGAGAAATATTATGAAGATGATAATTTCATGAATGAAGAGATCATGGGGACCCTGTATGAAAATCCATTTCAGCAGTATAAAGTCAACTTAGAGGATTTTTTTCAAGATGCACAGGAAAATTTGCAGCAGGATCAAGATCTAAGTACAGTGGAAGATGATGAAGGAGAAGGTTTTATTCTAGATCTGTCCATAGAAGAAGACAGCATGCATGAAAGTCAAGTTTCAATTTCAGAATGTGATAAAGTCAAGTCAGATTCAGATCGTGATGATGAAGACAACCTTGTTCTGAATCCCATGAAGGAGAGTTATGTTGTTGAGATCATCTGGAATGAAGAAGACAAAGTTATTGACCAAAGCCTTCATGAGGAGGTCATCTGGTCATTTCATGCACAACAAGATGGATTTTTGTTCAGGTAAGTGAGAAATCTTCTTTTGATAACTCAGTGGTAAATGATAATCTGATTGCCATGTCGTATGAAGACAATTACTATTTGAGCAAAAGAAAACAAAAAGCATTATCTCCTTTGTCTGAAGACGAGATAAATCAACTCTTGAAAGGTCATGTTACAGCCCAAGCTACAAAGATTTGCAGTGCACACATGGTCAAGAAAGTGTTGGTGAAATTTCTTCCTCTTTTGAAAATGATGACGGTCTTGTAATCAGTTTTGTAGATCAGCAAACAGATAATATTTTCTTTCACAAATATGATAAGGTTGACATGTTTGATAATATTGAAGATTGTTTTTGGTTTAAGAATGACCGAGACCATGAAGATTAGGAGGATGAGCTTGAGAGAGACAATATGCCAGGATTTCTCATGGTCAAGGAACCTACAGCTAACGCTCATATGGTAGAAGCACATACTTCTCTGTGCATTCCTATCCCTTCGACATCCTTTTGCAAGCACTAGAGAAGATAAATGTTTCCTGGTTCGTTATCATAAGCCTTGGTTTCAGTGGTTATTGTGAGTTGCCTACATGTACATCGTTCCGCCTGCTTGAGAAAAGTGAGAGCAGAAATTTTGTATGTAGCCATCTATTGGATTGGTTACATTGGAAATCTCATTACACATCATTGTACATATTTCATTAGTATGCAGGTGGTTTTCATCATGATTCCAAATCTTGATGGATTGCTGTCTTTTTTCCAAAAGCTTTGTAAAGTCTTGTTTTAAGTCAGTGATGAGTCATTTGTGTTTGGTCTGTTGAGTCAGTTTTTTCAAGTTATTTCAGTTTGCCAGTCAGCTTGAGTCAAGTTTCAGTCAAGTTTCATTCAGTTTTCAGTCAAGTTTTCATTCAATAAATGTGTCAAAGGTTTTGTGTTATCAGTTCAAATAATGACTCCATTGCCCAATGGATGAAGGCACTGTCTGCTCTCCCAGAGATTTGTCGTTCTTGGCACCTCCAAGGAGCTACCATCCCCATTGGAGCCAATGTTAGTGTCAGTCTTTGCAGCCTACCTTCAGTGATCAAACATGCTCTTACAAACTGATTTTAAGGTGTCAAGGGCAAATTTTGTCATTTCAATAAGTCTTCAAGCAAAATTTGGTCACTAGGCATTAGGTCTAGGGTTTGTTTTCACTCTTTTCAAAATTGTCCAAATTTCGGTCCATGTCACCATTCAGCTGAGTGTACCATTATTTAGAGGGTTTTCATCATCATGTCAAGTTCCATTGGGTCATTTTACAGCTTGTTCATGCTTCAGTTGTGCCTAGATAAGGTCCATTTCCCTCTCCTAGGGTTTTGGAGGTGATTTCTCTTGGATGGTCAAATCATCGAAAAAACTTGTATCCTAATGTTCACACACCTTCCCATATCCTTAATGTACCTTATCAAACACTTCCCATCACTGAGATCCCCCAAATTCCTCATTTTTACACAAACCCTAGTTTATTGCTACAACCTGGCAATTTTCTAGGTTGGGCCTGTGTTTTGCTCTTTTTGACCCCTTTCCCTCACTTAATCTCTGAGATTCAACTTTCCCATACTTCCTAAGATCCCTCCCTACTTCCAAAAATTTCCCCAAGAATTTAGAAGCCCCTTATCCCCTTCATTTCGCTTCATTTCAACAAAATCCCTTGTTTCACACATCGGGATAAGTTTTACTCAAATGATGTTTATGAGCAATCAAAGATGAATTTGGGAAACCTGAGAGAGTTTCTTGTCCAAAACAGGCCAAGGAAGAAAAACCTCCTTCACTTTTTACACAGGTATAATGGTTTTGGATAAATGTCAACAATACAATCGCCTCGGGAGAATTGATGCACCTCTGAAGTGACCTTGGGGAAATCAAGTTTTCTTCTAGCTTGGTTGGCCAAATAACTTTCTTGATGCGTCAAAGGATAACTAGAAAAAAAGTGCTTTCCCATGAGCTATCATGAGGTCAATATGGAGTTGAGGAAGGCATTCAAAAGTGGACTGCAACAGCACTCTGCATTGAGGCAGCTTCATTTGGCACATTTTGACCAGTCTTGGGAGATTTGATTTTTGACAAGGCAAATAAACTCCAAATTGAAAAATTCTAGTTGGGTTGGAAAGTAGACTCAATGTCCTTTCCAAAAAGCTATCCTTCACCTGAGTTTGACACTGGGAAAGCCTCCAAAAGTCTCCTGTAAAAAGGCGCTACGTCAGGCTCTATGCGCTGCGCGGCTCAATCCCAGTGCGTCGCGCGCCTCCTTGCGCTTCGCGCGCCGCGCGCGACCCATAAGATTGGGAGGTCCAAATCACAAATGGCTTGTAGTTTTGGATTTTTCATGGAGAAATCATGAATTTTGGTACTTGGAAAAGAAGTTTGGGTGAGTTATGGGTCCCCAAAAGGTTAAAAAACATGCAAAAAATGACCTCACTGCCCCTATTTTGACACACAGGAAGCAGTCTTGGGAGAATTCACTTTTGGAGGGGAAAATTGACACTAAATTGGCACATTCCAATTGGGTTGGAAAGTAGACATCCAGGGCTTTCCAACGAGCTATCATGAGATCAATTTGGATACCGGGAAGTGCCCCAAAATCAGGCTGAAAGGCGCACTACGCATAGAGCTCAGGCGCGCGACGCATAGAGCTTTTTGGTCAAATTTTCACCTTCCAGCTCAGAATTTCGGCCAATTATGACTAGTTTCACCTCTTGATGTGATTATTGACCCAGATTTATGTAATTGATTAAACATGATTTAATTTTTACACTTATTTACTTGTTCTAGAAGATTCATTCACCAAAGAGTGAAAATTTAATGAATGAATTGGTTTCCTACCTTATAGAGACAAGTTGTTTTGACTGCCTAGATTGTAGTGATTTGTTTAGAGTTGGTTGAAACAGCTCCTAGGATGATGAGCTCGACCCCTACAGGCAAGGAAAGGGGTTAGGATGGCCTATATGATGTAATTTCTCAATCATTTTCGGAGGTTGGAGAAGTTGGACTCTTGGGAAACGTTTGACACTCTATTGTACATATTTTATCTGCATTTTGGCAAAGGAAAGACCAAGGTTTTGCAGCACTATTTGGGATTCATGTGGCTTTATGTGTTGATGGTGTGCTTCTTTCAGTATTTGTAAGTTGTTTATGTGTATCACTTTCATTCTCTTATCTTCTGCAATTGAACAAATGAAGTGTTAAGGTAGAATCCATAATTTGCTATGCTCTGCCTTTAAGTTTGTTTAATTTTCCATATTTTCATCTATTAAGGGAGAATCCTTGAAAGTTTCTTGCTCTCCTTAACCTCTCACCAGTCAGATCTATTCATTCAATCACTTTAAAGGCATCGAAACAATCACCTATCTTGCCCCAAGTAGACCTCTGCAAAAGCTGTGCTTCATCCCCGCACCCAAAATTGCCTTTCCCTTGAATTCAACTAAACTCCAAAAAAATCAATTTCAAAATTCTTGTACTTCATACCTAGCCTAAAATTAGTCATCAATTTAGTCATCTCGACCTCATTGATTACCTTTTGCCGAGATTGACTCGGAGAGAGCCCTCTCCTGTCCTCGTAGGGCTAGCTACGAGGCTGAGCGTGGTTTGATGTAGCCTTGAGTTTTACCTTATTTCAGCCTAAGGTAGATTTGAGAGCTAACATAGTAGCACGTCGACGAGATCTCTTTTGATTGGGACACTTGCTGGACGAAAAATTTGTATTTAATGTCAAGCCCAGTCCGCCGCTCGCCTCCCTGTTCGTCGCGCGCCGTGCGCGACCCATAAGATTGGGAGGTCCAAATCACAAATGGCTTGCAGTTTTGGATTTTTCATGGAGAATCATGAATTTTGGTACTTGGACAAGAAGTTTGGGTGAGTTATGAGTCCCCAAAAGGTCAAAAAACATGCAAAAAATGACCTCACTGCCCCTATTTTGACACACAGGAAGCAGTCTTGGGAGAATGCACTTCTGGAGGGGGAAATGAACACCAAATTGGAAAATTCCACTTGGGTTGGAAAATAGACATCCAGGGCTTTCCAATGAGCTATCATGAGCTCAATTTGGATGCCAGGAAGTGCCCCAAAATCAGGCTGAAAGGCGTGCTACGCATAGAGCTCAGGCGCGCGGCGCATCGAGATTTTTGGTCAAATTTTCACCTTCCAGCTCAGAATTTCGGCCAGTTATGACTAGTTTCACCTCTTGATGTGATTTTTGACCCAACTTTATGTAATTGATTAAAAATTATGTAATTTTGACATTTAGTTACTTGTTCTAGAAGATTCATTCACCAAAGAGTGAAAATTTAATGAATGAATTGGTTTCCTACCTTATAGAGGCAAGTTTTTTTGACTACCTAGATTGTAGTGCTTTGTTTAGAGTTGGTTCGAACAGCTCCTAGGATGATGAGCTCGACCCCTAGAGGCAAGGAAAGGGGTTAGGATGGTCTATATGATGTAATTTATCAATCATTCTCAGAGGTTGGAGAGGTTGGAATCTTGGGAAAAGTTGGACACTCTATTATACATATTTTATCTGCATTTTTGCAAAGGAAAGACCAGGGTTTTGCAGCACTGTTTGGGATTCATGTGGCTTTATGTGTTGATGGTGTGCTTATTTCAGTATTTTTAATTTGTTTATGTGTATCACTTTCATTCTCTTATCTTCTACAATTGAACAAATTAAGTGTTAAGGTAGAATCCATAATTTGCTATGCTCTGCCTTTAAGTTTGTTTGATTTTCCATGTTTTCATCTGTTTATGGAGAATCCTTGAAAGTTTCTTGCTCTCCTTAACCTCTCACCAGTCATATCTATTCATTCAATCACTTTAAAGGCATCAAAATAATCGCCTATCTTGACCCAAGTAGACCTCTGCAAAAGCTGTGCCTCATCCCCGCACCCAAAATTGCCTTTCCCTTGAATTCAACTAAACTCCAAAAAAATCAATTTCAAAATACTTGTACTTCATACCTAGCCTAAAATTAGTCATCAATTTAGTCATCTCGAGCCTCATTGATTACCTTTTCCGGGATTGACTCGGAGAGAGCCCTCTCCTGTCCTCGTAGGGCTAGCTACAAGGCTGAGCGTGGTTTAATGTAGCCTTGAGTTTTACCTTATTTCAGCCTAAGGTAGATTTGAGTGCTAACATAGTGGCGACCATACTGGGGAAGAATTGGTTTGCTTGTTAGTGTTATTTGATTTATAGCTACAAACGGAGTCTGAAGTCACGCCAGGTAGCCTTCGAACTGCACATTGCTCTTCGAGTGCATAGTAGATAAACGCTGCTTCAGGCGATCTTTGGTCTAGCTTGTAATCATAACACTTAACTTATAAATTGCCCTAGTACATGTATCGAGTTCAGATCTAATGGTTGATGGTGGACAACGATCAGACATAAGAAGGCTGAAATCATTCACCTGGCGACTTAATTCACTGAAAAATCCAGAAATGCTTCATGGTGACTTCACTGCAGGGAGATCAGTAGCTGTGAGATTTTCAAGATGAACCGAATCATGAGAAGATATGCTCCCATGAGCCGAGATCACATTCCAGGTTTTCCGAATAAGATGCCCAAGGTAGATTGGTCAAGGAATCTGTCTACGTTTAACAATGATGGTAAGAAAGATGCTGCTTTACATCTGGTTAGATTTCATATGCATATTCACAAGTTGAAAGTGGATTTTCCTGAAGATTGCTTGATGAAGATATTCTTGGCCACTCTCGAAGGTGAAGCCCAATCTTGGTATGAAAGTTTGCCGCCTGCTTGTATTTACTGCTTAAAGGATTTTGATGCCATGTTCATTGAAAGATATCAAGTATTTTATCCATCATTAAATTTAGTTCATGATTGTTGGAAACATGCTTCTACTTTTATTGAAAGCCTTTAGAAATATTATGAAGATGATAATTTCATGAATGAAGAGACCATGGAGGCCCTGTATGAAAATCCATTTCAGCAGTACAAAGACAACTTAGAGAATTCTTGTCAAGATGCACAGGAAAATTTGCAGCAGGATCAAGATCTAAGTACAGTGGAAGATGATGAAGGAGAAGGTTTTATTCCAGATCTGTCCATAGAAGAAGACAGCATGCATGAAAGTCAAGTTTCAATTTCAGAATGTGATAAAGTCAAGTCAGCCATTTCAAATCCAGATTCAGATCGTGATGATGAAGACAACCTTGTTCTGAATCTCATGAAGGAGAGTTCTATTGTTGAGATCATCTCGAATGAAGAAGACAAAGTTATTGACCAAAGCCTTCATGAGGAGGTAATCTGGTCATTTCATGGACAACAAGGTGGGATCTTTGTTCAGGTAAGTGAGAAATCTTCTTTTGATAACTCAATGGTAAATGATAATTTGATTGCCATGTAATATGAAGACAATTACTATTTGAGCAAAAGAAAACAAAAAGCATTATCTCATTTGTCTGAAGATGAGATAGATCAACTCTTGAAAGGTCATGTTACAGCCCAAGCTACAGCAGATTTGCAGTGCACACATGCTCAAGAAAGTGTTGGTGAAATTTCTTCCTCTTTTGAAAATGATGACGGTCTTGTAATCAGTTTTGTAGATCAGCAAACAGATAATATTTTCTTTCACAAAGATGATAAGGTTATCATTTTTGATAATCTTGAAGATTGTTTTTTGTTTAAGAATGACCTAGACCATGAAGATGAGGAGGATGAGCTTGAGAGAGACAATATGCCAGGATTTCTCATGGTCAAGGAACCTACAGCTAACACTCAGATGGTAGAAGCACATACTTCTCTGTGCATTCCTATCCCTCGGAAATCAATTGTTCTTTCAGATCAGAATGAAGGGAGTACTTGTATTTTTGTTGCTGGATCTCAAGACAAGATACTGCTTCAAGATTATCAAGATCCCTTCGGCATCCTTTTGCAAGCACTAGAGAAGATAAATGTTGCTTGGTTCGTTATCATAAGCCTTGGTTTCAGTGGTTATTGTGAATTGCCTACATGTACATCGTTCCGCCCACTCGAGAAAAGTGAGAGCAGAAATTTGGTATGTAGCCATCTATTGGATTGGTTACATTGGAAATGTCATTACACATGATTGTACATATTTCATTAGTATGCAGGTGGTTGTCATCATGATTCCAAATCTTGATGGATCGCTGCCTTTTTTCCAAAAGCTTTGTAAAGTCTTGTTTTAATTCAGTCATCAGTCATTTGTGTTTGGTCTGTTGAGTCAGTGCTTTCAAGTTATTTCAGTTTGCGAGTCGGTTTGGGTCAAGTATGAGTCAAGTTTCAGTCAGTTTTCTGTCAAGTTTTCATTCAATAAATGTGTCAAAGGTTTTGTGTTATCAGTTCAAATAATGATTCCATTGCCCAATGGATGAAGGCATTGTCTGCTCTCCCAGAGATCTGCCATTCTTGGCACCTCCAAGGAGCTACCATCCCCATTGGAGCCAATGTTAGTGTCAGTCTTTGCAGCCTTCCTTCAGTGATCAAACATGCTCTTACAAACTGATTTTAAGGTGTCAAGGGCAAATTTTGTCATTTCAATAAGTCTTCAAGCAAAATTTGGTCACTAGGCATTAGGTCTAGGGTTTGTTTTCACTCTTTTCAAAATTGTCCAAATTTCGGTCCATGTCACCATTCAGCTGAGTGTACCATTATTTAGAGGGTTTTCATCATCATGTCAAGTTCCATTGGGTCATTTTACAGCTTGTTCATGCTTCAGTTGTGCCTAGATAAGGTCCATTTCCCTCTCCTAGGGTTTTGGAGGTGATTTCTCTTGGATGGTCAAATCATCGAAAAAACTTGTATCCTAATGTTCACACACCTTCCCATATCCTTAATGTACCTTATCAAACACTTCCCATCACTGAGATCCCCCAAATTCCTCATTTTTACACAAACCCTAGTTTATTGCTACAACCTGGCAATTTTCTAGGTTGGGCCTGTGTTTTGCTCTTTTTGACCCCTTTCCCTCACTTAATCTCTGAGATTCAACTTTCCCATACTTCCTAAGATCCCTCCCTACTTCCAAAAATTTCCCCAAGAATTTAGAAGCCCCTTATCCCCTTCATTTCGCTTCATTTCAACAAAATCCCTTGTTTCACACATCGGGATAAGTTTTACTCAAATGATGTTTATGAGCAATCAAAGATGAATTTGGGAAACCTGAGAGAGTTTCTTGTCCAAAACAGGCCAAGGAAGAAAAACCTCCTTCACTTTTTACACAGGTATAATGGTTTTGGATAAATGTCAACAATACAATCGCCTCGGGAGAATTGATGCACCTCTGAAGTGACCTTGGGGAAATCAAGTTTTCTTCTAGCTTGGTTGGCCAAATAACTTTCTTGATGCGTCAAAGGATAACTAGAAAAAAAGTGCTTTCCCATGAGCTATCATGAGGTCAATATGGAGTTGAGGAAGGCATTCAAAAGTGGACTGCAACAGCACTCTGCATTGAGGCAGCTTCATTTGGCACATTTTGACCAGTCTTGGGAGATTTGATTTTTGACAAGGCAAATAAACTCCAAATTGAAAAATTCTAGTTGGGTTGGAAAGTAGACTCAATGTCCTTTCCAAAAAGCTATCCTTCACCTGAGTTTGACACTGGGAAAGCCTCCAAAAGTCTCCTGTAAAAAGGCGCTACGTCAGGCTCTATGCGCTGCGCGGCTCAATCCCAGTGCGTCGCGCGCCTCCTTGCGCTTCGCGCGCCGCGCGCGACCCATAAGATTGGGAGGTCCAAATCACAAATGGCTTGTAGTTTTGGATTTTTCATGGAGAAATCATGAATTTTGGTACTTGGAAAAGAAGTTTGGGTGAGTTATGGGTCCCCAAAAGGTTAAAAAACATGCAAAAAATGACCTCACTGCCCCTATTTTGACACACAGGAAGCAGTCTTGGGAGAATTCACTTTTGGAGGGGAAAATTGACACTAAATTGGCACATTCCAATTGGGTTGGAAAGTAGACATCCAGGGCTTTCCAACGAGCTATCATGAGATCAATTTGGATACCGGGAAGTGCCCCAAAATCAGGCTGAAAGGCGCACTACGCATAGAGCTCAGGCGCGCGACGCATAGAGCTTTTTGGTCAAATTTTCACCTTCCAGCTCAGAATTTCGGCCAATTATGACTAGTTTCACCTCTTGATGTGATTATTGACCCAGATTTATGTAATTGATTAAACATGATTTAATTTTTACACTTATTTACTTGTTCTAGAAGATTCATTCACCAAAGAGTGAAAATTTAATGAATGAATTGGTTTCCTACCTTATAGAGACAAGTTGTTTTGACTGCCTAGATTGTAGTGATTTGTTTAGAGTTGGTTGAAACAGCTCCTAGGATGATGAGCTCGACCCCTACAGGCAAGGAAAGGGGTTAGGATGGCCTATATGATGTAATTTCTCAATCATTTTCGGAGGTTGGAGAAGTTGGACTCTTGGGAAACGTTTGACACTCTATTGTACATATTTTATCTGCATTTTGGCAAAGGAAAGACCAAGGTTTTGCAGCACTATTTGGGATTCATGTGGCTTTATGTGTTGATGGTGTGCTTCTTTCAGTATTTGTAAGTGTTTATGTGTATCACTTTCATTCTCTTATCCCTTCTGCAATTGAACAAATTGAAGTTTAAGGTTAGAATCCATAATTTTGCTATGCTCTGCCCCTTTAAGTCTTGTTTAATTTTCCATATTTTTTCATCTATTAAGGGAGAATCCTGAAAAGTTTCTTGCTCCTCCTTACCTCTCCCCAGTCAGATCTATTCCTTCAATCACTTTAAAGGCATTTCGAAACAATTCACCTACTTCTTGCCCCAAAGTAGACCTCTGCAAAGGTTGCTTCATCCGCGCACCCAAAAATTGCCTTTCCTTGAATTCAAACTAAACTCCAAAAAATCCATTTTCAAAATCTTTTGTACTTCAACCTAGCTAAAATTTACTCATGTTAGTCATCTCGACCTCATTGATACCTTTTGCTGAGATTGACTCGGAGAGAGCCCTCTCCTGTCCTCGTAGGGCTAGCTACGAGGCTGAGCGTGGTTTGATGTAGCCTTGAGTTTTACCTTATTTCAGCCTAAGGTAGATTTGAGAGCTAACATAGTAGCACGTCGACGAGATCTCTTTTGATTGGGACACTTGCTGGACGAAAAATTTGTATTTAATGTCAAGCCCAGTCCGCCGCTCGCCTCCCTGTTCGTCGCGCGCCGTGCGCGACCCATAAGATTGGGAGGTCTAAATCACAAATGGCTTGCAGTTTTGGATTTTTCATGGAGAATCATGAATTTTGGTACTTGGACAAGAAGTTTGGGTGAGTTATGAGTCCCTAAAAGGTCAAAAAACATGCAAAAAATGACCTCACTGCCCCTATTTTGACACACAGGAAGCAGTCTTGGGAGAATGCACTTCTGGAGGGGGAAATGAACACCAAATTGGAAACTTCCACTTGGGTTGGAAAATAGACATCCAGGGCTTTCCAATGAGCTATCATGAGCTCAATTTGGATGCCAGGAAGTGCCCCAAAATCAGGCTGAAAGGCGTGCTACGCATAGAGCTCAGGCGCGCGGCGCATCGAGATTTTTGGTCAAATTTTCACCTTCCAGCTCAGAATTTCGGCCAGTTATGACTAGTTTCACCTCTTGATGTGATTTTTGACCCAACTTTATGTAATTGATTAAAAATTATGTAATTTTGACATTTAGTTACTTGTTCTAGAAGATTCATTCACCAAAGAGTGAAAATTTAATGAATGAATTGGTTTCCTACCTTATAGAGGCAAGTTTTTTTGACTACCTAGATTGTAGTGCTTTGTTTAGAGTTGGTTCGAACAGCTCCTAGGATGATGAGCTCGACCCCTAGAGGCAAGGAAAGGGGTTAGGATGGTCTATATGATGTAATTTATCAATCATTTTCAGAGGTTGCAGAGGTTGGACTCTTGGGAATAGCTAGACAATCTATTGTACATATTTTATCTGCATTTTTGGCAAAGGAAAGACCAGGGTTTTGTAGGACTATTTGGGATTCATGTGGCTTTATGTGTTGATGGTGTGCTTCTTTCAGTATTTGTAAGTTTTTTATGTGTATCACT